>WBZZ01000142.1:70000-110038 GCA_019918135.1 Paulinella micropora
TCGCCAACACTTCGACCCGGGGGCCGCCCCCACCCGTCGCCCGATAGTACAGGTACCAGTCATCATGAAGTGTTAAGTGGTTTCGAGTAATATAAGTTCCCGCAAGCCTGAATAAAGCAGTTGCCCATTATTATACGCCATATTACTCGGAACCACCTCGCACTTCCTCATCCCCGATTGAAACCGTTCAACTGACGGTGACCCATGACCGTTACCCCGGGGGCCATATGACCTGAATAAAATATTTGCCACTTCCTCGATTTCCCACAGAGCCGTTACCCATAGCCGCTTTCGTTACTCCATATTACTGAATAAAATACTTGCCACTGTGACTTTCCCGAATTCCCACAGAGAAGTTACCTAGTCATTCATCGTCCCCCCGACTCGCCCTAGTGTCAGTCTATACTATCCCGGTGTGTCGTATATCGATGACCCGCCCCCTTCGTCGACCGCCCTCGCCCTAATTGATCCGTTCCCCTTCCCCAGCAATCCGCACCTCGTTCCCCGTATGCTCGGCATCATAAATATATTACCCTTCAGAATTGTGACTCGAACGCCTCGCCGCCTGTGCCCCCCTCGGGTGACGTCGCTCCCTCCTGACTGGTTCCCCGAGCTCCACTTTTATCCGCTTTCTCATTCCCCATGTATCAAGGCGATCCTGACCCGTCGTGGTGAATCCGAGCCATCTGCTGAAATCGCGCCCGTATCTGTTAGTTTGGCTTTTAATAGCCCCCTGATGCCCCCTGGCCCGTTGCAGTCCCGGTCGCCCAGCCCAGAGGCAACGTAGGCAAGGAAAGGCGCCCCGGACCTTTGCTACCCCCGCCGCGGTCCCCCCAGCTCTGAAACGCCATGCTTGAAACGAACCTGAGAGCTGATAACATAAATGGTATGTGCCCTTTGTCTATCCTCCCTAATCATCCCTTCTCCCCCCAAAGATCAAAGTCTCTCTTTGATTCCGCTCCTAACCCCCATTATGCCGCCTATGTGAGTCTATTAGTGCCCCGTATGTCTGTAAGATATAAAGCCTTGAGGGTCGAAACCCTATATATGCCCCTTCCCCATCCCCCTTTGCTTCCCCTTTTTTCAAGTCTGTCTGAGGTACCGCTTCCCCATCATCGTCGTCATCGTCATCATCTTTCTCATCACTGTCCCTCGCTCCCTCCCCTCTCTCTCTTCTATCTATCCCCCCTTTCTATTCTATCCGTCCTATTGACTATCCCTATTTGTTATCCCCTGCCTACCCCTCCCCTCTTTTCCCCACCCCTCCCTCTTCCCCCCCCCCCCCCCCCCCCCTTGCCTAAACTGGTTTAGTCTGTCTGTATTAGCCCCAGTCTTGGCCCTTATACCCCTTACCCCCAAATATATGTCATTGATCCACGAAAGTCTGAAAATAGATGAAGCCCGATGTCATCGCTCGTCAGAGAGCGGAAAATTATAAAGTCTTGGGCCAACCCGTTCCCCAGTTCCCCCAATGAGCCTATAAGGAAACAAGACATATATATATGTCGTCTTAGTTCCCGTGTTACAATCCCCGAAGATAGCTCAATAAAAAGTCGGTAATACAACCAGACACAAATCCCCAAAAGAGAATGATGTCTCGTTATATTAGCTCAGTGAAGCCGAAAAGAAAACGGCAACAGACCAAGGTTAAAATGGCATTAGGTCAAATCCGGCCAAACGATATTGAAAATAATGGGAAAAACTAGGTGCACCTGACACCAGAAAAAGGGTACTTTTTACCGGCTATCCGGGGGGTGATGCCTACAGTACCACTTCCCTTTTTATGACGGAAATAAGCAATATTTTCGTCATATAATTGCTGATTTCTTTTCTGCACAAACGCTACGGGGTGTCGCAACTAAGTGCATTAACCCACGGATAGACGGTGCAGTGGATATATAAAACGCATACGCCAGACACGAGTCAACTATAAATCTCCAGCCTCGTTTTTGTAAATAAAAACTCCTCCTTCCACACTTGTTGTCCCCCCCGTAACTTAATTCTGAGGCAGTATGTCAAGAACAAATAGTATTACTATTGCAATAAAAGCAGCGTTATAATTTTTCTCCTTCTCCAAAAACACTTCCGATCAGTAAATACATTGTCTTTTAATAACATACCCTTGTATTCATTCGGTTACCTTAATATAGTAGGGGGCCAGACCTAATAACTATATCCAAAGCCGGGGTGAGTGAGCCCGACCATGCGATATGCCGACACAAGTAGAGACGGACCGTGCTGGTATGACGATATTAAGTATATCCAAAGAAAAAAATTTAATATGTCTACTATGAGAACATTTTTTGAGAACATCACCCTGGATACTTGAAGCAGGGTCGTACCAGGGACACCATCGCTAAACTCACAAGCGATCCCCTTATACGGTGTCGTATCCATTTGCCGATTGACCCTCGCACTCATATGTTGCGATAAAAATGCCAAGTAACAACAATGGTATAAAAACATTTTAATAAGACATGATCTGACATGGGCACTATGAGATTAATCCACATGCAGCTTTCAATGTCCGACGCGTGATAAAAGAAAAAAATGTCACTTGCTGCCTTCGTCGCCTTGCGCGAACCCCTTTGCCAGGTGGCGGGCCGCCAACAAAAGTCAAGTCAAACTTCGACTCCTCCAGAATGTCCCATATTTTGTTAGGGATGGCGCCCAAAGATAAGTCAAAAGGAATGTCAAGCACTCCTCTAGGCAGTGACTGAATAGTCCACGCAGTGTGGTCTTTGTCTCGAAGGGTAATAGTATCATCCCATGTCTCGAGATTTTTCGCGTCTTTGTACACCGGTAAATATTGTCTAGCTTTTGGATCCTCAACAGGGTCCATGCTTTTCCAAAAATGGAGTACCGGTTGTATCGTTTTTGCTGCTAAGGATCTCTTCGATGTCCGTGCTGCCCGTGTAGTCTGCGGGACCGCCACAGCTCGCATGAGATAAAGATCTGAGAGAGTGTCATCGGCAACATGAGATTCTGCCGGTCTCAACAGATAAAAAGCGTCTCGGACCCACTTGATGGCCGCAATCGCCTCTCCTTCCTTCCATCGCACATGTCGAATGTCCACATTACCCGCGTTCGGGTTAGTGTCCTTCTCCCCTCCTCCTCCATGGACATCCGTCGCTCGCGTCGACCTTGCCACCTTCCTCGGTTGGTCGAAGATGAGATCGTTTTGCGCTCTCCTCCTCTGCGCCTCCGTGAACTTCTCCTTCGTACCGCCGCGGACTATGGGGGCTTTAGACTGAGTCCCCGCCGCGCTTTTGCGGTTTGAGTCTTCCTTACTCTCCTTCTCGGTCTCCTCCTTCTCCGTGACCGGTGCCCGATAGGCATTCTCCTCCTCTAAGGTATCCTCCTTCTGTATAGGCGGTACCTCTTGGAAGTCCTCCTTCATCCGTTTCAACGCCTCCTCAACGGATTCATCCTCAAGTAAGAAGGGGTCATATTTGATCAGCCTTCGAACATTCACAATCTGCATCTTCCCTCTACCCCTGATCTTATAATTCAGAGGTCCCATCTGTTCCATGATCTGGTATGGTCCTTTCCAGTGGGTAAACAGCTTAGAGCTAACCCCCTTAGGGACTTGAGGATGGTACAAGAGTACAATATCCCCAACCTGGAAACGGACTTGATCTAAGTGCGCTTGTCGCACTCCTTGTGCGTCAGTCTTTCTGCGCTCCGCCTCCCTGTGCGCCGCAGCTATTTGTTCCGCCTCCATCTTCGCTCTTAGTCTCATCCCGAACAACTCATCCTCGTCTGCCCAAGTGTCTTTTGGATGCAGAAGTGAGGTTGGGATATTAGGCTCTCGGCCGTAAACCAATTGATATGGCGAGACTGAGCTCCTGGCTCCTCCTAATGCCGATGAGGGTAGACAGTTCATTGCAAAGGCAAATGAAGGTGCTGCCTCCACCCAGGCTCTCTGATTCTCCTTCTTCATACAGTACATCTTAAGCGAGGCTTTGAGAGGTCTATGTACCCGCTCGATCTTGCCATTCGCTCTCGGGTTATAGGCAGTAACATATTGCCATTTCATCCCGTAGTACTTAGATAGTCTGTCGATGACTTCATTATTAAAGTCAGAACCTCGATCAGAACATATCTTTCTAGGCACTCCGATCTGCGAGACGATCCTGTCGATCAGAGCCTCCGCAGTTGTCTTGCCTGTAGCGTCCTTAACAGGAACAACCCAGACATAATTGGTGGCTCGATCTATTGCGGTAAGAAGGTATCTGTACCCTTCTGCCGATTCGGGGAAAGGTCCCACATGATCGATGTGTAAAAATTCAAACATCCCGGCGTGTAACGGGAATGTACCGATCAGGCCAAAGTTCGCCTTCAGCGGTGTCTTTGTGGTTTTGCATGGGATGCATGCGTCCACTTCCCTGTCTATCTCCTCCTTCATCCCTTTCCACCAAAATCGCCTCGCTATGAACCAATGAGTTCTTTGTCGACCCGGATGTGCCAGTAAGGGGCAGTTATGGGCTGCGACATATATAAAGCGCCTCAACTTCTCTGGTACCCAGAGAGTCCATTTGTCAGGCTGTGATGCAAATTTGCCATGCTGGCCCTTGTACCACAATAGCCCATCTCTCCACGCCATCTCCTTCATCTGATCTTTGATCTGTGGAGTCTTTTTAAGCTCATTAGGGTTCTTGTATAACGTTATGAGCTCCTTGAACTCCGGATCCGTCGCCTGTTTCTGCCTCCACGCGGTAGGCGAGGCGATATGAATAGTACCGTCCTCCAACCTTACTCCTACCCTTTCCGGGTCTTCATCAAGCTCGCTTCGATTTTCCTGTGGAGGTTCAGTACAGACCTCAGTCGTCTCCTCCTCTTCTTTTATATTCGCCTTCGCGTTCTCGTATGCCTCATAAGACCACTCAGCGTCTTCGAGAACATGCGCCTCACAGCATATGAGATGATCCGGGCCTTGAGTTCTATATCGTAGACCCGTGCGGTCATAACGAACGCCTCTTGCCATCTGCATCGCCTCTATGTGGCTCACCTCGTATACCTTGTCCGTGGACAGGTCCATCATCTCCACGAGCCGACACCTCCGACTGAAACTCTAGCCTGGAAAGGCTATCAGCGACTACGTTTCGCTTTCCCGGTAAGTAGACCATCGTGAAATTGAAACATGACAAGAAAGCTTGCCACCGCGCCAAACGGCCGGTTTGTTCATGATTCATCAACCAAAGAAGGTTGTGATGATCGGTCCTAACCGTGAATAGAGGTCCTCCCCACAAGTATTCTCTGAGCCTCTTGAGAGCCCATACTACTGCCAACGCCTCCCTCTGTCGCGTGCAGTAATTTCGCTCCGCCGCACACAGCTTTCTACTAATAAACATGATCGGGCGCAACTTTTTCTCCTCATCTTCTTGTTGCAGCACCGCGCCAATCGCAAACTTAGATGCATCCGTGCGGTTTCGTAAAGTCGGGCATCATAAGTACTAATCCGCCGTCCTTGGGATCTTTGTAAATGAGATCTTTGAGCGTATTAAACGCCTGCAAAGCCTCCTCATCCCACTTCTCAAAGTCTCCAAAATCAATCATCTTCTCCAGCTTAGCCCGAGTTGCACCCCAATCGGGTATGAACTGGCTGTAGTACTGTGCCATCGCAAGAAAAGAATGTAACTCCGTGCGATTCTTTAGCAACTGTCTACTCATATTCTCCTCCCTCTTTTCGCGCGATATCGAGACCCTATTATGAGAAATCTCGTAACCAAATACGTCACACTTGTCCTGGCAAGCTGACATTTCTTTAGATTGCATTTCAGGCCAAAAGCTCCGATGCGCCTGAAGACATCTGACAAGTGATCGATATGCTCTTCCATTGTGTTAGAGTATACGATGATGTCATCGATGTAACAAAATACATATTCTCCCGCCTTCTGTCCTCTCCTTCTCATAAAACCATCCTCCGACTGGTCGTCATATTGACCGCTCAACATCTTCTGCATCGCCTTCTGAAAGAGCCCCGGGGCCTGTTTGAGTCCCATTGGAAGCACCTTCCACTGGTATATTTCCATACCCACAACGAATGCAGTCAGCCATCTGGATTTCTCGTCCAGTGGTATCTGCCAGAAGCCGTTCTTAAGGTCAATGACCGAATAGAATTTAGCATTCCGCAGCACCCTTCTGCCTTCTTCTAAGGTCGGCAGAGGATTTCTCTCTTCCTCTAGCACCTTATTCACACGGGCATAATTGATCGTCAAGCGCTATTCTCCTCCTGGCTTAGGGACGATTTTCGGTTTAGAGACAATTGGAGATGTAGATCTCTCAATAAAGTCCTCATCGAGCAACTGTCTCACATTCTCCTCCGCTATTTTTGCCTCATGTATGCTCAAATTTGCCCTCCGTGGTGCCGGAGATGGCTCCGCACCCGGTATTTTGTAAATGACAGCAGTGAAGTCATCCGACTTTACACCACCTGCCCGAGGAGGGTCGAAAATTTTTCTGTACGCCTCCATCTTAGCTTTGAGAAACGCCTTCTCTCTCTCCGAACCCACTCCTTCTTCTAAAATTTTCCGCGCCGCCGCTTGGAAATCTTCCTCCGACATCTTCTTATGCTCCTTGAGGGGCGCTAAGTCCTCCTCCAAACTCAAATCTTCCTCGGACAAATCGTCTAGTCCCGTTCTTTCATACGTGACTGTGTCCGGCTCATCATCATGACCCAGCCCGACAAGCATATCAATAAGGTTCGCGTATTGTATCGGAGCCTTACGGGTGTAGAAACCATCAAAGCATGTGAAAGCTTGAGGTATCAATTTCAACTTGTCCTGGGCTCTGAGCTTTTGCTTGTATGCACTGCTCTGCTCCCGAGACCCGAGTCGACAAGCCACCACTAACTGTTGCTTGCGAGAAGGAACAGGTATAGGATGATCAATAAGCCGGTCCCTTATCTCCTGTGCCCAGATCGCCTTCTCATTGTATGGCAGAATGACAGTATACGGCTTGTTACTCTCAAATAGAGTCCGTAGACACTTTTTCACTTCAGTTAATGAGCGCGGCCAGGTGGGCACATCGCCCCAAAAGTTCGTGATAAAAGTTTTAATGTCATCCGCTGGAGTATCGGGGATACGCCCCTTCCTCCTTGGCACAAACGCCTCTCTCTTCTCATCTGACACCTTCGCATGGTAACAGTAGCCATTAGTAATATGGACATCTGCCCCGCCACCTTCTGCGAATCTGGCCAACGACGGGCACTGTTTCGCAACACATATTATCTCCTCATTACGCGCTACGACTAAGTCATCAATAGACTTTCTGTCCCATGCGGGAATCGTAACCGTATACGCCTGCATCTCCGTCTCCCAATTGTCGGTCCAGGTCAGTTCCTCCGGCACTGTGACATAGGGGTGTACATAGGCTTCAGTTGCCTCATGTAGGAAGGCCAACTTTTTCCTCTCCGTTGCTAGACTCAGCTCAAAAGCCTCGTATGAGTCAGTAGCAGTCATCGGATTAATATCCTCCTCCTCTCCATTCTTCACTCCATAAATCACCCGCCGTGCGGCGCAATCGATCACAGCCCCCATCGTAGCCAATTGGTCATACGACAGCAGGATTGAACCGTGGTAATCGGGGACAACATAGAGGTCCGCACGATATACTCGACCGGATTTCAATTTGAAAATTAATGTGACGATGCCCGTAATTTCCGTACGGCTGCCTACCCCTTTTAGGGTCCCCTTTGTTTTTCTAATGTTTTTGTCCACCCATGTCCGGTGACTATTCAAAAACTTCTGGCCGACAATATTAATATTCGCCATCGTATCATTACCAACTTTTAATGTGGTTTGTAAAGTTTCACAAAAGAGGTCAGTGTAGCATAGCGCGTCTGGTCTATGTAAACTAGCCGCTAGCACATGAATTTTTCGTTCTAGGGTTTTGAGTCTAAGCTCAAGTTCCTTGTCCTCTTCTCGTTCTCCCCCCTTTTCCGCCAACTTAACTTCTTGAGTCTCCGGGGCTTCCGGTATCTCGAGTGTCTTTTGGACAGAGTCTGGTACACCGAGTGTACTCGTGTCTATAGCAGAGACTATTGAGTCCTTTGGCGGGGGTACGGTCCGCTGCTTCTTCGTAGGAGGAGACCTAGCCTTTGGTTTCGGCTTCCTCTCCTCCATCGCCTTCTTCGCCTTCCTATTCGCATCATTTATCATATTAGCTCTCGAAGGATGAACTAGCAAGTGCTTACCTTGAGGCTTGTGAGGCTGTGTGCCTTCACCTTCACGTCTGGGAGGAACGGAACCCTTCGTATCCTGTTCATCAACAGTAGGCATAACTGTGACTGTCGGATTAAAAAGAACAGTTTTTATCTCCTTCTCTCTCTTCTTTTCCTCTCTCTTCTCCTCCCGTCAGTCTACGACGACAACACGCTCACCTGAGCCGGTGTCTTCGTCTTGACGTCCCCCCTCCGTAGCGGTATAAGCTTGCTGGGGGTAGTTGGAGCTGGAACTGGTGCTATAATTCCAGTATCCGTGTCCTCTGGGAGGGCGCGCTGGGGTCCGTTCTCCCCTTCCACGAAAGCCTCGTCCTCGTGGTGCCGCCCCTCTTGGTGTCCCTCGGGACCCTCGTGACGATCCTCTCGTCTCTCCTCCTCCTCTAGTCGGCGCCTTTGATCGGCCCGATGTCTCTCTCTTCTCCCTTCTCTTCATTCTGTCAAGGAAGTAAATGATGGCCTCCCGGAACTCCGCATCCGAGACCATATTCGCATTCCACCTCCCCTCCTCCAACTCCTTCTTGTACATGGCGTACATGGTCTTTTTCATGCCTTCGAGCTCTCTAAGGAAAAGATTTCGCTGCCTATCATCAAGAGAGTCGTGGCTGAAGAGGCAATTGCCTACTCCTTTCTGTGCCTCATGCTTACACGCCATGTATGAAAAATAGCGGTAGCACGGCGTCGGCTCATCTCTCCCCCTCTTGAGACCTGCCGTTCGAGTTGCATGTGCTGCTTGAGCACCTCCAACCCCCTGTGTCGCGGCACTGGAGAATGACTCGGTGGCCGTGTCCAATTCGGAACACGCGTCGAGCACCTCCTTGAACAGGTCGCCCGGCGGAGTAGCCGCTACAGTCCTCTCGTATATATTCGTTTCTAAAAAATCCGCCGTCTTCACCGCCGTGAAGGTCGGACAGGACTGTATGATCCTTGCGAGCTTGCTCGGGTGTCGTGTACACAAAGCACTCAGGAAGTACAAAATGATAGACTTCCGGCTATAAAAGAGCCCGTACTTGGCGCTGACCTCAGTGAGGATCGCTGCCAACCTCGTGCCAATGCCCAGCCCTTCGTTCACCTCTTGAAAAATCTCAAACCCAATCAAAGTACCAGTGCACAGGTGCTGATACCCATGAGTTTTAAAGTATTGCAAGAGGACGGCAACTGGCACCGTGCATTGCAGGTCTGAGGCTGCTCTCCTAGCCGCCACCTCTACCGCTCTCATCGCCTTGTACTCCCCAACATCAAACCCTTGTGTGATGATTGATGGGTCCAACAAGGTGTACAACGCCTCATACTCCTGTGTTTCGTCCGTTGGATGCTGCTTCATACAAGCATCAATTCTTCTGAGCTTGTCTCGAAGGTTCGCATCCGTGTCCTTCTGACTCGCTGTCTCTGCATACAGCGTCAGAGCAGTGGCATCGGACTTTGTATATTTTTGGAAGGCCTGTATGATAGCCTGTCTGTCCTTTTTGTCATTACTGTTGACAATAACAGTGGTAGGCGCTGAGCTAGTCGCAGGGGCCGAAGGGGCTGTGTGGGCTGACGGGGCGGAGCGGCCCGAGGGAGCCATATAAGATCCAGAGGAATATTTCGGTCCCTTTGTTCCCGCCGCCTTGGCTAATGCAATCTTTGCCTCCATCTCCTTCTTTTCTTTCTCAGCCGCTAGCTCTTTGATATACAGCTCTTGGGCATGATGAAAAAAAGACAGGATCTCAGCTGCCTTCCGAAGGAACAAGGCCTTCTCCGCCAACTCCTTCTCTCCCGCTTTATTGGTGGGGGGTGGTGCGGCCGTCCCCTCCAAGATCGTATGATCCTTCGTGAAGACCCACCTCTTCCATGCGTCATCCTTCACCAAGGCCGCATGCAGCTTCTTCATCCTCGTCACCCCTCCAGCTTCGCCTTCTATTTCTCTCAGGGCCAGGTGAAGGTCCCTGCCAAACTGGGTGTGTTGGAGTTTACCCAGGTCCACTAACTTGGCCTCCATAAGTTTCAGAGACACATCCATGACATTGATCTGTCCTTTTGGATTCCTGAACTTAAACTCCTTTTCCACTCTCTTTATTGAATCAATGTCCTGACCAGGATCGAGCAACCTAGCCAGTGCTCTTGTGTTCCATGGCAGCACAGTCTTTCCAGTCTGGTACTCAAAGAGTATAGCACACTCAAACACTGTCCATGAGAGGTCGAGTAGCTCCAGTAAAGACATATTGTCCCCAAATGAGACATGTTGCACCTGTAACTGTGCACCGTCGTCTCTGAGGAATTCTGCCAGAGGCAGAGCTTGCCTTGGGAGAGGGTAACAGATGTCCTCCTTCTTCAAGGGTTGTCCCCATCACATTTCTTGGGGAATGTATAGCCATTTGTAGGCTTCATCCTTCCCTTTCTTCTCCTCAAACTCCTTCTTACTTAGTTTGCCATATTCGGCCACAAACCTCGCTTCCTCTCCTCCCTTCTCCTCCTCCTCGACTTCCTCTGCTCCTCCTGTGTCAAAGGAAGGCGCAGTAAAAAATTGATTCTCTGCTCCTCCTGTGTCAAAGGAAGGTGCCAGATCTCCTCCTTCTGCATGAGGGTCATCGAACTCCTCTTCGTTTCCTGGGGTTCGCTCACTCTCCCCCCCTCCTTCCTGCCAGTCTTCAGACCTAGTAGACATGGACGCTGAAGGAATACGGATGAGACAGAGTTGTTTCTACCCCGTAATTGCTCTGTTCGTCTATGAGGAACGAATAGAGAGAAAAAACGAAAAGACAGTATAGAGAGAGAGAGAGTCTCACCTCTATGTCTTATGTGTTTTTTTTTTGTGAGAAAGAAGTAATCTGTACGACTTTCTCTGAAAATTTGATCTCCTTCTCCACTCCTCTTTTCTTTTTCTCTTTTTGTTGTTGTATCTGTTATGAGGTACGAGGACCTATGTACAGATAATGTCAAAGAGGCTAGAGAAGCACTCCTTGAGAAGTCGACTTGTCGTCTGACACTTGTTCAGACCTATTGTCGAAAGACAGTCAGAGATTTGCAAAAATACTCTGATGTGTGTGGTTTGAGAGGCAACAAAGTGCACAGACTTGAAAGGTAGAGTACTACGCTCGTGTCCTTCAAGTTTGTTTGTAACTGTGAGTGTTTGTTTGTACGTCTGTTGACCTACTCTGTCTCTGTCTCAAGAGAGAACAAAAGAACAGCTACGAGGTCTGGTGTCTGGCTTCCTTGTGAGGACACAGATACAGGCTGTGGAGAGGGTACTGAGACACCTACTCACAAACGCCTAGACGTCTAGTTTTGCAAAAAGAGCTGTGTGGGGATGTGCTGGAGTATTTGTTTTTTGGAACACCTACTCAGAAGAGATAGGTCTGTCCAATTTTTCTTTCTGCTGTTCCAAAAACAAGCCAGAAAAGAAATCAGCCTTGTGCTGGTGACTCCAATGTTACAATCCCCGAAGATAGCTCAATAAAAAGTCGGTAATACAACCAGACACAAATCCCCAAAAGAGAATGATGTCTCTATATTAGCTCAGTGAAGCCGAAAAGAAAACGGCAACAGACCAAGGTTAAAATGGCATTAGGTCAAATCCGGCCAAACGATATTGAAAATAATGGGAAAAAACTAGGTGCACCTGACACCAGAAAAAGGGTACTTTTTACCGGCTATCCGGGGGGTGATGCCTACACCCGATATACCCGCAAAGTCTGATAATATGCTAGTCTGTTATATCCCGTAAGCCCGTAAAGTCTCATAATATGTTAGTCTGTTATATCCCGTAAGCCCGTAAAGTCTAATAATATGTTAGTCTGTTATATCCCGTAAGCCCGTAAAGTAATAATATGTTAGTCTGTTATATCCCGCAAGCCCGTAAAGCCTCATAATATAATATTAGTCTAATATATCCCGTAAACCCGTAAGTCTTATGACATAATATTAGTCTGATGTATCCCGTAAACCAGTAAAGTCTCATGACATAATATTAGTCTGATATAACCCGTAAACCCGTAAGTCTTATGACATAATATTAATATTAGTCTGATATATCTCGGGGCCCGTAAACTCGTAAGTCTTATGACATAGTATTAGTCTGATATATCCCGTAAACCCGTAAGTGTACTTCCTAAGTCTGGTGTCCGGGTCACGAGCCCGCCTCTGTACCTATGAAGGTAAAGATATATATACAACCCCCCCTCTCTCTTTGTGTCAGTCTTCCCGAACCCGTGTCTCTCGTATACCGTCGTTGCCCCATAATATACCCGTGGCCCGTGCATCTCTTTCATCGTCTCTCATCTCTCTCTCTCTCTCTCTCTCTCTCTCTCTCTCTCTCTCTCTCATTCTTCATCATGCTCTATCTCACTCTCTCTCTTCTATCAGTCTGTCTTCTGGCCCCACGCCCCCATTCACTTGGCCCGTCCCCGTGCTCTTGTTCTACAACCCCCCGCCGCGGGTCTCTTCTTCCCCCTGGACCCCACCGCCGCTGGTGGTGCCCCAATGATCTCGAACGGCAGTCCCTATGCCTCAACCTCATCCCATATGCTGGCTGGTATCCGCCTTTCTTCCGTCAAATCAAGCGGTACGTTCAACACCAACCGCGGTCTCGTCTGACAGTATGGTGTATGGGACATGATCCTCATCGTCCTCCTTGATGGTGACGTCCGACTGTTAATATACTATGCAGTATATTATTACTGTTGTTAATTCCTCTCATTGGAACTTGAATATCATAATCATCCGTTAGATTTTAGTAACAGTGCCACCAGTAACCGGAAGTGGTAACTAACAATATATTACCAATTTACTCAGACTGATTCCGGAATTATCGGCACTACTAAGGTAATGACAAGATTCTAGAGTTATCTAGAATAGAGTTACGGTTATTAATATAATCACTCTAATATTACGGCGATTCTAGTAATAGAAATATGTTACCAGTCATTACTATTTCTATTTCTAGAAGGCCACGTCATCAAGACCACGTCATCATACCGTTACCTAGTTAGGTCTAAGAATACTTGTCATTAAAGTATCTTTATTGATCATTCGAAGTACTCAGAAGGAGTAAGGTTTACTGACCGGTTTATTATACAATCCATCGATGTTACAGGCAGGGACTAGTGGTTATGAGCTGTCGCGGATTTCTCTTAAGATACCGCAGCTACCCGCTCCCACCTCTGATGCTGCGCAGGACGCGCAGTCATTTGACAACTTTCGTTGGTTGGCGCTTCAATTCTTGGTAGGACTAGACCCCAGGCTACTGCTGTGTGCAAGGGACGACAGCGCTCCGCTCTCACGGGCGGAGATGAAAGTCCTGTTACGTCCGCCCCCCGTGGCTGGACCAGCTGG
Organism: Paulinella micropora; assembly: GCA_019918135.1. NCBI lineage: Eukaryota > Cercozoa > Imbricatea > Euglyphida > Paulinellidae > Paulinella > Paulinella micropora. The sequence goes on from WBZZ01000142.1 coordinate 83,535, forward strand.
GAGTTCTTCGTCATCTTCTTCTTTGTCGTCTTCGTCATCGTCGACGAGTAGAACTGCGACCACGAATGCGAGCACGGTCGATGACCCGCATGCTGCTCAACGGGCTGCTGTGGCTGCCTTAGGAGCGGACCCATCGTGGGCAGATCTGATGGATTGTCTACCCGACTCAGTACAAATACAACTGGAGACCAAGTTCCGAGCTGTATTGGCGGAAGCAACTCAACGTAATCCGGAGGCAACACTTGATATACGACATGCTGGCAACGAATGTCATGCTATGTGGCGAGCTTTGTGCACTAGGTATGCACATCTTGGAGCTATCTCTGCCGCTGGATCGATCCACCAACACAACCGTGATCAACTCACATCGAAAGAAAAGCCTCAAGTGTGGTTGGATCGGTATACATATAGGTATGCTTTGATGGCAGAGCGCAAGCAGGTGTTCTCGGACGAGTACAAATGCATAAATTTGATTGAAAAATTAGAGGCTGCTCGTCATTTGCCTTTTCGGGATTTTGGTCGGACGTGCTACTTCAGTAAACCGGACGGCGCCAAGCCCACCTTCGATGAACTAGTCGCCATGGCACGGGAGCAGTTCTTGGCCGTCGAAATGGTTACAGAGAGCAAGCGGTCTAAGTATGGGCCAAATGCAACGTCAGGGGACTCTACACTGATGTATGCTCTAGGGGGGGAGTTCAAAGGCAAATGTTTCAACTGTGGCAAACGTCATCGAGTTAGCAACTATCGGCTGCGCTGCAGGAGGGCCGAATGTGCCAACAAGCCTGAACACCTTGGAGCAGAATGCACGGTCAGAGGTTCATCTCGTCGCAATGGCAAAGGAAATGGTCAACAACAGGGTCAATACAATTCTTCGTCTGCGGGCGGAAACAAGAACAAATCTGGCAAGAACGGCAGCAACAATTCTCGCGGTAAGAGTAATCGTCGTTCAAATGACTCTCAAGCTAATCTTGCTGCCGAGGACGACACTCCGGAGCCACTGGACGACGCCTGGGTCAACGTCGCCATCGAGGAGATTGACGACTACATGGACTGCAGCAACGATGGGCCTGCGTCATCGGGTGATCATGACGATGGATCAGCGCAAATGGACTTCGATTACAAGCATGGACCCCTTTATGGAGTCAGTACATCAGGCCATCGGTGGCGTGCAATGCTTGAACGCGACTTTGGTGTGCTGATTAGCGACGAGGAGCAGAAGGCTCCATCTACGGATAGCAGAGAGCAGAAGGCTCTATCTACCGACGACCGGGAGCAGAAGGCCCCAACCACGGACGACGAACAGGGCGGTGGCCCTATGCCATCACTTGTGTACCCGAGTGATGCTTGTTTGTCAGATGGCGATGAACCGGATATGCCGGAGCTCGGTGACTCCGACGATGGGACTGACGATGATGACGACGAACAGACTTCGCCTGTATTCTCGAGGGGGGGCTCGTCTGCTCACACGTTTCAGAATGATGCTATTGCATGCATGGCATTTAGCCCCAGGGCACTCACCGACGTCAATGAGCTGCTCGGCGAGGCGTTGGCTGATCCGGAGGAGAAAAGCGACGTAAAGGGCGGTGCTGCTTCGTCTTCGTCTTCGACTGCGCCACCTACAGACACGGCAACGACGAGTGAGACTTCGCCCACTCGTGGTATCGACGGTGCGGTAAACCCGCATCAGGATTTTGTGACATTTCCGTCATCTAGGCCATTGAGCATCCCGTGGGAGTCCCTGACCAACGAACAAAAGGTTGACGAAAATGACTTTCAGACAAAGTTAAATATGTGGGTGTTTATGCAAAAGCTGCAACGGAAGACGGAGCTACCGCAAGGTTTTCCTGTCCCGCCACGACATTGGCCCGCGGAATGGCGCGTTGGTGCATCCGGCAGCTATACTGTCCCTCGACAAGACCCGTGGTACCCAAATGGTGTGCTGCAGATGAACGTTCCAAAGATGCTCTGGCTCAACAATTACAATGCAGAACAAGTCGCCGCTGAGGGTAAGGAACCAGCATTGCTTGTGCTTTATGTACTTGGTACACTCAGACCGACTAAGAGGCTCAACGTGGAAGTGCCTGCGGACTTGTATACCAATGTTACTTAACACATCCAACTCCCATCCTATGTTTCCAGGCGCACCGAACTACTGGGTTATGGATGTGCATTTTTTTTTCGTCATGCCTCCATTATAGAAATGGAGTATTGGTCACTTCGGCTGGGGTTCAACATAATCCCTTTCAATTGGCAAACTACTGTCTGCCTATGTAGATTTTGCGATCGACGTCACACAAACCCGATGATCCCTGCATCGCGCCCGCATGCAAACATGCAAACCCAAGTCCGCCGAAGCACTGTGAGTACTGTGACTCAGTGGAAAATGTGCTTAACAGTCATCGTTTGTGTGCCGGTTTTCTACTGTACGCGCACTTGCAGAAAGAAGGATAAGTTCGCGCACCAGCATTTTTGCTCCTACACCGCTGATTCTGCCAATGCAAAGCTACATCATCTGCAATCGCAGACGAAACTACCAGCTTGTGGTATAGGCTCGACGAACGTGGACTACGCATGGTTCGCGTATCAAAGGATGACGCGCTACCAGATCCGGCAACGTGACCCGGCGGAAACGATTCCGCAACTGCCACCCACCTATACCCAGTCTACGCTTCAACCGATATGGCGGCGGATTTATGGATTTCCTACTTATAGGCTGACCGCACCTAGGCGTGTCATCGACTCATCGCTACGGAGGGACGAACCGGAGGGCAAGGTGTTTGATCTATCATTGCAAACACGTGCGTTCTCAGCTACGCTAATTGACAATACTGTGGCTACAGATGCGAATGAAAGCGGAGTCGCATTGCTGATCAACGACAATTCTGCACGCAAGACTATCTTCGACACTGGCTGCAATCGCATTATTGCTCACCCTTCTCATCCACTCTACAACCAGCATGGGAGCACTGCACAGCTGTCCAGCATTTCAGCACAGAAGGTCAAGGTCAATATGAAGGCAGACGCAGACTTTACCTTCATGGCAGGGACGAATGGGCCGACTACTTTCACTTTTCGCAAGGTGTTTGTTGTTCCTGACACACCATACAATATTATTTCGCCTGGCATATTAGATCACGATCTGAAGCTACCGACATTGTTCCAGAACAATCAGGCCGTCGTGCTGCATCATCCTATAATCATCGATGAGCGGAATCATTGGTACTTTGTCGATCACGAATGATGCCCAACAAACTGTACAGATTGGATACCGACAAAGACGTCCCGCTGGATGTGAACAAAAGGTTTGACCCCCGCGTCGACGCTCATTCGTGCGCAGAAGCAACGTTCTCGGTCAACCCGCGCGCATCTAAGTCACCAATCCCTGCGTTACTGTTTCACAGGATGAGTGCGCATGGAAGTGTGGATGTGATGGACGAATTTGCAAAGAAGATGCATAGGACTATCACTGGTGTTAATTAACGTCAGATGCTACCTTACGAGTGTGGACCCTGCGTACGTGCCAAGGCTACCAGACTGCCCTACTACAAGATACACAAGCAACTGGACTACGAGTTTCAGCTTGGCGAGTCATTGCATGTCGACTTTAGGGGCCCGTGGCCAGTCAAGTCTCTGCAAGGCAACCTGTATCAACTAGATGTTTCTGAAACAAAAGCATCGTTTGGTTTCATTACATTTGAACCATATAGGGAGTCGGGCAACCATCAACCTAAGCTGGAGAGTGCTGTGGCGTCCTTCGAGACGCAAACCGGCAACAAGGTCAGACAAATACGAACAGATGGTGAGTTTGTGACCCGTGCTATGACCTTGTTTTGCGAGTCGAAGGGGATAATTCTCAAGCCCTCTCCGCGTGACGAACCGACTGCAAACGCAAAAGCGGAACGTCAATGGCGCACCAACGGTGGGCGAGGTACTGCTTTGAGATTGGATGCTAAACTACCTGAAGCTTTCTGGGAAGAGATGTGCAGGGCTGAATGGGCTACAAGGATGGTTATGCCAATGATCGATGGACCCTACAGAGGAAGAAGTCCTTATGAGGTTACACTGTCTCGTTCGTTTCCTTTGGACTTCCTGAAACCTATTGGCTGCTTGGCGTTCGTGAGGGTTCATGAAGCAAAGAAAAGACGACCTATGGCTATCCCTTGGACGCTTACTGGGTATGACATATTTCGTCGCCTGTATAGAGTGGTGGAGAGGAACGTAAAGTTCGACACGAACACCAGAGGATACGATGCACAAGTGGAGGAGCGACCCTGGTCCTTCGACAACATACCACCTACCCTTTCCCTTGTTGACTCTGAAAAATTGGCAACAAATGTAGGTGAAACCCGGGAAATTTCGCCACAAATCGAAGTGGTTGATGACGACAAGGTGGACGACGGTCAAGCAAACGACGTATTTACTCAGTCTATATACGAAACTAGTTCTCCCCCGCAATTTTTTGAACCTGCAGGGCAGACTACTGGTTCACCTTTGGCCGTGGCGTCTTCGTCCGCCTTTATTTCTGGTCCGTCATCTGATGCAACTGTCGTGCACCAACCGTCACCATCTGCTCGTGCTGAGAGCAAGGCGAAGGCACCGAAGGACATCAATGGCAACATCGACGCTTCAAATGTGGTTGAAGGTAAACGTCATCGCAACCCCCGCCCAGCCCATCATGCTTCCCACAGTGTCAAGCTTGCTGTGGATGACGACGACGACTGCTACACAGCGACTACAGCCAAAGAACCCGAGGTCAATGCTTCGTCGTCGGTGGGCAACGAACCGTTCTGTTTATTTACGCATGTCCTTCGTATGCCTGAGAAGCAGAAGAGAATGGACTCAAAGATTGCCGCAGCGAGACAGAGTGAGATCAAAGGCCTCTACGATGCAAGATGTGTTCGGTGGGCGACTCGTGAAGACGCCAGACGTGACAACATTACTCCTATTCATACAGGGTTTGTTGACGCGATCAAACAGAACGAATCTACGGGGGACACGTCTTACAAGTCTCGTCTTGTTATGTTTGGCAATCGCATGAATGAGTATGAACATTTAGAGACTTCTACTCCTGTGGCTCATGATTCACTTCACGTTACTGCTGCTATGTTCGATCATGGTTGCGTTGAATTTGTTGATTAAGGTCATTGACTTTAGTCAAGCTTACATTCATGCTCCCATGGAGGATGTGGTTTATGCAGTACCACCCGACGACTTCAAGAAACCCGACGACCCGTACGCGATATGGCTGGTGCTGAAAGCGTTATACGGCTCGCCTCAAGCTGGACGGCGGTGGCATAATTTCCTGGCAAAGTACCTACGGCTCTTCGGGTATCGACAATCTACTGTTGATCCATGTGTCTTCTTTATGTGCGACAGCAGTAGATCGTTTCCACCATCGTTTGTTCGCAATCCGGCCGCGTTACCATGGGTATTACTGCTTAAGACTGACGACATGTTAGTGTTTTGCATGCTTGAACAACAGTACGAGAATTTGAAGACTCGACTGGCGAAGCACCAATTCAAGTACAAAGCACTGGGAGATGTCAAGGTTTTCACCGGTCTTCAGTTTAGACGCTTCGACTCCGGGCTCCTTATTCATCAACGGGCATACATCCGAGGTTTACTTCGTGATCGCGGCTATGACAATGCAAACCCTACACCTACGCCTGCGACTGTTCAGGAACCCCCCCCTGCTCCTGTTGATTCATCTCTACGAGAATGGAGCCTACCGAAGCTAACGGGTGAATTGATTTGGCCTGCCTCTATGACCCAGCCCACATTTCATTTGCGGTGAATAGACTGAGAATATTCGGCCATCAGGACCCTGGGATCGCATATGCCATGGTCGGAAGTATTTACCGGCATCTACGGGAGGAGAGAGGGTTGTTTTTCCCTTCCAACGTCGATCCTAAAAACTTTGAGTTGAGTTCGTATTCGGATTCCGACTTTGGTAATTGCCGGTTCACTCGTCGTTCAAGGAATGGCGAATTGCAGATGATGACAGGCCCGATTCATTGGAACTCCCGTCGTCAAGCAACGGTCGCTCAACGATGGATGCGGAGGTTATCGCTTTGTCCAACGCGACCAGGACGGCCGTTGCTGTTCAGAGCTTCCTGAATGTACTTAGGATTCCAATTACGCGCCCAACGGTGATTCATGAAGACAATTGCAGTCAATCGTGGTTTCGACCAACGGCCTTAGTGGACCTCGTTCGAGACATCTGGACATCAAACACCACTATGTGGTGGAACAGGTGCGCGAAAAACGAATTTCGGTACGCTACATCCCGTCCAATGAAAACCTTGCAGACGTGTTTACCAAACGCTACCGACTCCGCAGTTTCGAGCATTGGTGAACCAATTTTTCACGGTTAAACTCGACGACTACCTAGGAGCTGACGAGGACTCCATCCCTGCAGGTGGCGTTAGCTTTGCTCAGAAGTCCGGAGTCACGAAGAAGAAGAAGGCATCTTCGTCGAGTAACAAGGCTTGATTACGTTTTTTTTTTCTGTCCCAACTTCATTTGGAGCCTGTCCCATATATTTACGGGGTTGGTTACGTAGACGAATGGCAAGGATTGCGAGAACAAATGGAGAGGATTGCGAGAACAAATGGAAGGGTTACGAGCGTTACGAACCAGACTTCGTCATCATCTACGCGAATGGAACTTGGAGGTGATTTGATTTCCTGCTACACTAAATGTCAATCGTGAAGCTTGCGGACATTGATTACGAAGTGGAAGGTCTTCTAGTAGTGAGCTTGCTTGGCTCATGCTGTACATACTTGTCCACCCAGCGAGGCTCGGTTTTTCTGACTCTTGTTCTTCGCGATGTTTTGAGACTAACGACTCGCGCTGCGATATATGACTTTTGCATTTCGGTGATATTAAGTTCAGGGGGGGGGGGGAGGTGTTAATATACTATGCAGTATATTATTACTATTGTTAATTCCTCTCATTGGAACTTAAATATCACAATCATCCGTTAGATTTTAGTAACAGTGCCACCAGTAACCGGAAATAGTAACTAACAATATATTACCAATTTACTCAGACTGATTCCGGAATTATCGGCACTACTAAGGTAATGACAAGATTCTAGAGTTATCTAGAATAGAGTTACGGTTATTAATATAATCACTCTAATATTACGGCGATTCTAGTAATAGAAATATGTTACCAGTCATTACTATTTCTATTTCTAGAAGGCCACGTCATCAAGACCACGTCACCATACCGTTACCTAGTTAGGTCTAAGAATACTTGTCATTAAAGTGTCTTTATTGATCATTCGAAGGGAGTAAGGTTTTGACCGGTTTATTATACAATCCATCGATGTTACAGGCGGGGACCAGTCCCACGTCTCCCGTTTCTTCCTCGTCTTTTCTAGGGAAACCGGTTCCATCATCTTCCCCTTGTAATTTCCTGTGATTTTATCCCCCATTACCCTCTGTTATGTCTACTCTCCCCCCCCCCCCCTCCTCATGTCTCCATGTCCCCGAATATGTCTTTTCCCGACCAAAACCCCTTGCCTTCTGTGTCGGTTTTCATGCCCCCCCCCCCCCCAACCCAAGTCAGCATGACACATTCACTTTCCACCCCCAAAACCCATAAAAACCATCATAAAATGACAAGCAATCATGAATCAAACGTGAATGTTGTATGCCCGAATGGTTCCCAATAAATTTCCCCTTGTCTCGTAAACAAAATTGCCACAGACCCGAAAACCGAAAGCTACAGCAACCCGTGTCTCATCATCAAAACAAGCTGAAAATATCCCCCCCTTTCAATAAAACCATTCCTCTTGCATCCCTGCATGCCCCTGTATGTCTGTTTACCCAATCAAAACATCCACACCCCATGAAACCCCACCTTCCCCTAGCTTGAGCTGTGAGCTGTCAATCCCCAAAACCCCTGTTTCACAGCAACCCAGGCCCCGCTACAAAACAGCTCATGAGTAGCCCCCCCCAGCTCGAGAAAATCATTCCCCCTACCTGTCTGCATACCCCTGCACCCAAAACGTCTCAAGAAAAAACATATATACCCAGGAAGCGCATCAGTAAAAATTCCCTCTCTATGTTTTTTCCCTTGACACCGCTTTTGCTCTGAAAATTTCCGAGAAACCGAGGAAAATTTCCATACCCCGTTGATTTTATTAGCGACTCCAGATTTTACAATAGTACGATATTTAATAACCGATAACTGTCCTAACGATATGAAGACTGAGGAATACCTAAAGTAGGGACTCCGTAGCCTCCAGACCAAGGATAACCGACAGACCGAAACGGTAAGTACTGCCACTATATACCGGGTGGGCAGGCATAATACTGCCCGGGCACGACCAAATCAATATGATTGACTTTTTGCTAGTTTTGGAGCAACTTTTTTTGTAATGTTATCAGACTGAGCACCTTAACGACCGGCCAAAACATTTACCGTTGACAATTCACTCTTTTTGACCGGTTCATTAGATTCTCCTCTGCAGTCCTGAACCAAAAGAATTTCCCTTCAGCACATAGGTGCCACCTGCGCCAATGCAAATGGTGTTAGCAAAACCGGCCCACGACAAACACTATCGCCATTGGTGCCCCCACCCACCAAATCCATAGATTATTATCAGTATTAATAATAGTAGTCTAACAGATAAGCTAGTAGTATGCCACATCCTGGCTTTCGTAGACTCGTGTCGCTCCAACCGTGACAACTCCGAGGCTTCAACAATTTATTAATTCAAGTTGTAGCCTACGCAGTCGGACAACATTTTATTTAACTAATAGCATCAGGCGGCACTGAGTCGGATGCTTTTAAAACTAAGTGATCCGACTCCACTTTTGGGGATTGAAGCCACTTTTGGGAATTGAAACCGGTTGATACTAAGGGTTAAGAGTTTGTTGTGTAATTATTAATACCCCTTGGGGTTGTATCCAAACTCACCGCTGAAAAGAACTTTCAAAACTTTCAGAGCCACCAAGAAACCGCCGGTTGCCTCAGAGTCATGATCCCTAGGTGACTACTAGTGGCAAGTATTCTCAGTCATCATTAACTTGAAAAGTTAATTTGTGAAAACTTTGAAAAAAGTTTGAAAAGAACCGAAAGGAATCCGGAAAGAAAGAAAGAAAGAAAGAAAGAAAGTAAGGAAAGAGTTTGAAACTGAGAAAGAAAGAAAAAAAGAAAGAAAGAAACTTGAGGTCAGAAAGAAAGAAAGAAAGTCAAAGAAAGAAAGAAAGAAAGCATCGGAAAGAAATTTAGAAAGAGTCGAAAGGTCGGAAAGAAAGAAAGAAAGAAAGAAAGAACTTGAAGAACTTCAAAGAAAGACTCCAAAGTATCGGAATGAATACCGTACCGGACCGAATTATTTATATTGTGTTAAACCGTAGGCGGCTTTCTTCAAGTTTATACTTCAAGTTTACACTTCCATTTTTAGTTCCGTTAGGTGACTTCATTTTTCCGTTTATCATATCATATAAGTTATCAACTGCCACGGTCATAACTTGTAGTTGTTACGCTCAAGTTTCACTTGAACTGCTGTTAACAGATCAATTTATTTCCCTGCGGTTAGCTTTTTAGAAAATGCTAACTCAGTATTGTCTTTTTCAAAGAGTCTCCATATCATGATCTATACCGTGACTTTATTTCCCTCAACTGAACCGCTTTTTCCGCCGGGTTCCGAGTCACTGATATGAAATAACTCACTTGATAATGCAGCGGCGGATAGGTAAAAATGGCATCCAAACCAGGTCACCTAAAGTGGCAGTCTTCCGTCAACTTTTTACCTTTCAGTTTTCTCAGACTGACTTGAGCGAAGCGAACTTGACACTGAACTCTACACTGGTACCGTGACACAACTCATATTCCACTTGAAAAGGTCATATCATGAGTCTCGTCACGTTAGTTCAAGGCTCAGAACTTTTAATTTGCTGCATTCAACTTGTTTCGCAAGGCCCGGCCCGTTGTAATGTACTATTAATAACCGTTACTCCACTAGTCAATTTACCGGTAATTTCGATAGTCTTAGTCATAGGCAAGTTCATAGGCCGGACAGTTATTCATACCTTTATTACTGATAAGGACACTTTCTAGAGTATTCGCGAATCATAGTCTGGAATGCCTAGAATCAAATGAGTATTATCATTTTGTTAAGGTCAACACATTTTGTGTGACCCAAAGTTATTAAAAGTCTTTTCTTCGGTTATTCTTTACCCTTAACGGGTAGCTTCCCTAAACTCTGCGTTTGAGAGATAGATTACGTTGGTTATGAGCCTTGACAAGGAAGCAAGCGTGCCGAAGCACGTATTGAGTCAAGTGCCCATATACGAGGGCGATGACCAAAGCTTTTGGCCTTGGTCAAGCAAGTTTCAGAAGCACATGCAAGGGGTTTCTGTCCACGTGGCAGAGATGGTATCTGTGGCATTGGCTGACCCAGCTAAAGCCCAAAAGGATTTTCCTTACAATGAAGCATGGGCTAAGGCGGCAGAAGATTTAGAAGAGCCCGACTCGCCCATAAGTGATAGTGAGGAAGATGAAGAGTGAGACACCTCTCTGAGAGGAAGAGTGAGACCCCAGACAAAGAAAGAAGATCACAAACAACCAGAAGATTGGGATAAAATGACAGCAAAACAAAAGAGAGAGTGGAAAGAGAAAGAAGCAAGGAAAAGGAAAAGACTAAGTAGAAAACAATATACAAGAAGAAAGACAGCTGTCCGCAAAGAGAAGAAATATTATGAAAGGATGAAAACTTTGCAGTTATGTCTCTCTGTGGCCTTTTCCAAAGACAATGTACCTAACTTCTTGCGATCACAGAAGACGAAAGGACCCATTGAAGAGTTGATAGCAGTAAGAGATCAGTGGGGATGCATTTCCGGAGCGGGTAGGTACATGTTAAAGGAAGAGTTTGAGAGAACGAGGCCAAGGGCAGGTGAGAGGTATATAGACTGGCTAAATGAATTTCTCGCAAAGAAAATTCAGATTGAAAGTTTACGTGGGACGCCATTTTGCGATGAGGAAGCAAAGAGAAAGCTATTTAAGAAACTGCGCTACCATCCAGCTTTCGGAGATAAATTTCAGGTGGACCACTATGATCTCCCGGCCAGACTAAGACCAAATTTCTCGGAATTATGTGAAGCATCTAAGGAAAGATGGAAAATGTGGGAAGAAAAAGAAAGACGTAACAAATTCCGTGAAAGAAAAGCTCAAATACGCAAACATAACAACAGGAAATCTCGGGATGGCAAGCACAGCAAGAAACCAATCTCCTAATGGATAACAAAGGGAAAAGGGGAGATAATAAACCGGGACCAAGACAGCTCCAAACTGGATACTCAAAGTCACGTGTTTCGGATGTGATGCCAAAGGCCATACTATGAGATATTGCCCGGTGATTTCGGAAAAGTTCCGCAAAGAAGGAAAATTGAAGCGGAATCAAACAGAAGACAAGTCCACAGAACAAGAAAAGAACGAACAAAAGAACAACTACAAGAACAAAAAGAAACCCTTTTACAAGAAAAAGAAGCACTCACTTTGATAACAACTGACAACGACAAAAACGAAAACGAACAAAGTGACTCTGACACAAACGTTGCTTTAATCCATATGGGGAACACTTATGATAAGAGCGATGATGATGAGGAGGAAAGAGAAAAAGAGGATGAGCAACCAAGCTCACCACTCCACGAGTCTACAAGTCCCCAAGCCCTTTTGAACGATACAAAGACTACACCTAGGGTAGGGAAGAGACGTAGTGAGAGTGGAGAAGGACGGGAAGTGCGGTTAGTATCGGCCACCCTACGAGGTCCCTCCTCACTACGGGGAGAAGGCAAGGAAGTGCGGTTAGTATCTGCCACCTCACGAAGTTCCCCAGTCATCCCTAACCCTAACAAACTCCTTTGAGGCTTGAAAGTTCTTACGGAGTCACGCCTGACACGAAGTGTGCAGGAATAAACAGACGCAAAAAACCATGTAATATTTCCGTTGAAAAATCAAAAGGAAAGGGAGTATACGAAAATCACGCGAAACGATTATCTGATGCAAGGTACTGCGGATATCACGCCACACAAGACCCTGATTACCCGGAGTTGGATTTGTCGGTAAGTCCCGTGTTGCGTCCCCCCAAATCTCCTTATTACCCAGACGAGCGAGGTCTTAAAGCTGCGGCATTGGAAAAGTCTCATAAAATTTCGCAAAGACTCGTTTTCGGGGACTTTACGTGACACCAAAATTTCCACAAGTCCACAAGTCTCGCAAAATATTCCGCAACCACCACATGAGAAAAAGTTTAGCAAACATTGCCAGGGGGCCACCGCGCTAGTTGTACTTAAGTCTGGGCCACCGCACTCGAATAAAGCGCCGTCAAGCAAGAACTAAACTCCGGTTAACACGAGCTAGTGAGGGGAGCGGAGCGCCGGAAGGAAGGACGGCGAGCTCACGCCCGGGTGGTCTTCCGGGGGTTCTTCCGCCGGATCAGGCCCCCAGGGTTCGTCCGGGAACTTGTACGTCGAGAAAGGCCACAGGCAGCCTAGGCAGTAACGCAGCGCCGCCGCGTCGGCCGGCGGGAGAGCGGCAATCGCCGGCGGCCTCTGCCAGGCGGGCTCGGTCGGCTGCCGCTCTCGCAGGAACCGTGCTAGTTTCGAAAGCACACCGTCGCGTACCGACGGCCCCCCCCGGCCCCGGCGGGCCGCCCGAACTCCGCCCGGATCAACAGAGCGCCCGCTTTCCGCCAACCGTGAATCAACCGCGCGCGGGCCCGGCTCCCGCCGACGGCGGCGTCGTCGCCGGCCCCGCCGGCGTCGTCGTCGCCGGCCCCGCCGGCGTCGTCGTCGCCGGCCCCGCAGGCGTCGTCGTCGCCGGCCTCGCAGACGGCGGCTGCAAAACGCAGCCTCTGCTCCCAGGCGGAGGTTGGGCCTTGGTCACTGGCAACGCCACCACGCAGGCGCTGGCGCAGATAGGTACAGACAACGCTCAGCGTGTCGGGATCTTCCACACAGGAGCGCACGGCGGTAGTCACGCGCTCGATGACTTGGGCCGGTGACCAGCCGCGTGGGTACGGCCGGCTGTATTCCAACAGCCGCAACAAGTTCGGGTCCCCGTGCTGGCCGGCCAAGAGTAGCAGTCGCAGGCGCCATGGGCACGAACGGTGCGGCGCACCGTACTTCACCGTGTGCTGGCTGCGGGCCTGTAAGAGGGTGCGCCACGAGGCCGTGTCGGTAGCCCGTGCGCGCAGCCACCCGACGCAGCGCTCAAACTCCTGCTCGGACACCACCAGGCCGTAGTCTAGGGGCAGGCCCAGCAGGAAGGCCAGCCGCCACGGCGAGCCCGACGGAAACAGGGCACCCGCGATCAACCAGAGGTAGGCGGCGGCGATAGGCACTCGCAGACTGGCGTGTGCCGGCGCCAGGGGCCTGGGGGGCGCCAGTCGCGTTTCCCGGTCGCTCAGCGCTTCCTCCCGGAAAAAGATCCCCTCACGGGGAAGACGCCCAGCATTTTCGACGTTCAACGAGGGGGGCTTCACGACCTCTAGGCGAAACCACGCGGGCAGACCCTCCGTCCGCCAGTCTAGCGATACATCGCTCAGGCTGTCCGCTGCTGCCTGGCGCGCGGGGGCGCCGGCCGACCCCCTGCCTCCCGCCGAAGCCTCGGTCGCCAAGCTAAGCCGAAGCCGTTGGTAGCCCGCCACGGACAGCTGGCAACGCCAGTCCGCAGGCAAACACTCCCAGTGCAACTTGTCGAGCCACGAACTCGACACGGCCAGTTTGTCCGGGCCCGCCCCTCGCAGGGTACAGGTCACCGGCGGGCTTTGCACGCCGTGGTTCTCTTCCGGGTTGATGATTAGTTCACGGAGCAAAGGGCCCGGCTGGACAGTGGTCGTCGTCGCTCGCGGCAGCGCCAGGCACTCCAGCGCTGGACAACCAAGGACCAGCACGTTCCTACAAAGCCCCCTGGCCAGGGCTGTGACCTTCCTAAGGCACGGGCAATCTTCGATTCTAAGTGTTAGCTGGCTTTCGGAGGCTGCCGAACCCGGCGCGTTGAGAACGAGATTGCCTACGTCACAGCGCAGCAGGTGGAAACTGGCGTCGGGGGGAAGCGTCAGCCTTATGATCGACCGCGCCCCTTCCAAGAAAGATGCATTCGCTAAAAACACTTTGGTAGCTTTGGTGGCGTGGAGGAAGAGCTCCGGGGGGACAACCAACTCGTAGGGCCGTGCCGAGCCGCCATCGAGGTGGACGGTTGTTACGTACTGCCACAGGTCTCTCAGGACCGCGGAGCCAACCAAGCAAGCCAGCAGCTTCGACCAGCGCCCGACGGCCCCCGGCCCAGAGGCATCCGCCTCGAACACGAGGTCCAGTCTCGTTTTGTGCGAACTGCGTTGCCCTGCCCAGCTGTCTTCGAGCAGTTCCACTGTCTTTTGGGGGCTGGCGTCGCCCCCTAGCCGCGACACTGTTTGCTGTGCCTGGGCCCACAGAGCCAGGAAGTTCGGGGGAGAAGCGTCGGGGCGATGGGACATACTACACGAGGGGCAGCGGTCCGTCCACTTGGTCTCGGCAAGGGCTTTACTTGGTAACAGCCCATTTTCCTTCCTCCACCTGGGGGGGGGCAATCTGTTCTAACCGGGGGAGGAGGAGGCAGCTTCGGCTCTGCGTACAAGGGAGAGCGGGGAGGGATGGAAGGAGAAGATTGTGCGGGGGTGCGTGGTCCGTGGGAGGGAAGGGGGCGTCGGAGGGGGGCTAGGCGGCCTGTCGCGGTGGGCCCAGCGCGGCCCGCCACGCTGCTTCCTGCTGGTCCAGCCGCTTTTTTTGCAGGTCCGTCAGCGCTAGTGTGCTGTGCAGGCTTGCAGTCCAGTCCAACAAGTATTTCAGTGCTTTGGTATGTGCACGGCTCCGTCCCTCTTCTAGCTGCTTCAACTCGGCCTGTGTCGGGTGGTGCAGCTGTCGGCCACAGCAACGCAGGGCCGCGGCGGTCGCCGGTGGTAGGTTCGAGAGTCGGTAGCTCTTGCTCCACACGGCCAGCTCGAGGGGGGGTGGCTCCGGCCGGCCGGGCCAGGTTGGCCCCTGACTCTGGCCGCCCAAGCTGGTCCAGATTTCCGCCTGGATGGCCAAGAGATCGGGAAACTCGGGGGCCCCTCGCGCAGTAGTTGCGTGCAGGCCAGACTGCGCCACGAGGTGCAAGACCTCCCCCCGCACTGCCTGTTGCAGGGCATCGGCGTGGGGGCCGAAGGCCGCGGAGAGCAAGCAACAGCCCGCGTGCTGGAACTCGGGGGCTGCGGTGGCGGCCGGCCGGCCGGCCCGGGACCTAGCACAGCCGGCCGCGCGGGTAGCCACCGTGCCCAGGAACCGCAGGCCCGGGGACAGGCTCTGCCAGGGCTCGCGGCCGCCCAGCTGCGAGAAGAGCTCGGCCCAGGCCTTCCGCAAGAGGTCTGGGTCCTCGGCGCACGAGAGCACGGCCTCCGCCAGCTGGCGGGCTACCCGGCCGGGGGCTACCAGGGGGAGCTCCGCCTGGCCAAACGAGAGTGCGCGGCCCCGCCCGTGCCGGGCCGCCAGCAATTGCCCCCAGGCCGCACAAGAGCGCCAGCGCCACCAGGGCGCAGTTCCGGGGCCACGCAGACCTCGGCATGCGTCGAGCACGGCGTGCCACGACGGAGGCTCGCCCCCGCCGTCCCACACTTGGCCCAGGCCTGCCCGGCGGCGGGCTGAAGACAACGTTCACCGGAGCCTGCAGCTGAACCTCGCACCGGGCCGGCCGCACCAGCTGACGAGAGAACCAGGCCGGCAGGCCTGCCGCGGGCCAAGCCAGCTGGAGCCCCCGACAGGGCACTCGCAACTCGAGGCAGCCGTACCCCTTCACTTCCAAGTACGGCTCTTGGCTACCGGCGGGCGTCTCGTCGTCGTCACCGCCCGGCCGGTGCAGGGGCGCTTCCGCCAGCACCAGCCGGTCGGGCCAGGGCCCTTCCACGGAGGTCAGCTCCGAGCCTAGCCCGTACAGCGTACACGTGCAGACCTCGGGCGCCGCGCCGGTGGGCCAGCAGGGTCCGGTGACCAACTGACAGAGCAGCGGCCCGGGCCAGACGTCCGTTCCCTGGGCGCGCGGCAAGGACAGCGTCGCTAGCGACGGACACCCCCGCACCTCTACCCACTCGAACAGCTTCTGCAGGCCATCCTCCAACTCGACTGACTCCAGTTCAACTGACGCCAGCCGTGGACAGTCCCGGAGAGACAGGAATTTCGGTGGGGCGCCGGACGGCGGGCGGGGGCACAGCACGAGCCGGCCGAGGTCACACTGCTCTATCTGGATTGACCCCGCGAGGTCTACGCACAGCAGGGCCGGCCGGGGTGGGTGCTGCGCTGGCTGAGCTTCCACCGCGCGGAAGATGACGTCTGAGAGTGAGAGCTCATCGACCGACAGGCGCGGTTCTTCTAGCTCGGCCGGCCACGAAAGCTTCACGTGGCGCAACAGGAGAACCTTGGTTCTGCTGGCAGGCCAGAACAGTTGTAGCGGTACGGTCACCCTGGCTGTTTCTGTTTCGGCGGGCGGCAGGCGAAGGTCGACAGTTTCTATGTAGTGGCATAAGCTGTACAGGGCGGGCGTGGTCACCAGGGCGGACAGAAACTCGCTCCAGCGCGCGTTCTCGCCGGGGAAAGCAGTCGGCCACTGCTCCCTCTTGAGCTGCAGCGGCCTGGGAGGAGAAGAAGCGTCGCCGTTCCGCTGCTTCGGGCTGAGCTCCCAGCGGGCGACTAGAGCCTTCACTAGCTCCGCGACCGGTACAGCCTTTTCCCGAGCGACATCGCGCAGCGTCTTGATCCACTTATCACCAAATTCCAGACTGTCCCAGGCGGGGGCAGAGCGCGCAGCCATCCTCGGCAGCGCCGCGTGGCCGGCGCACGTGTCCAGGAGTGTGTTTAGGACCCTGGCCAGAGCCAGCGCGGGGGGGGGAGGAAAGCCAGGGGGGGGAGGGCAGAAGGCTCCGCGGCCTCGCCGCCCGCCGGCGGCGTCTGCCGCCTCCCCTCCTTCCCTCCGGGGGGGGGCATCTGCCGCCGCCCCTCCTTCCCTCCGGGGGGGGGGGCATCTGCCGCCCCCCCCCCCCCGCCCGGCCGCGCCCGCGGCGCCACGGGCACCCACGCTCTCCCCGGTGCTGGCCGTGCCAGTCCCTCGTCGTCCTCCCTACCAGGGGCGAGGCGTGGCCGCGGCCGGGCGATGGCGGTACCACGCTACCCCTCGGGGGAGTGTTTCTGGCTGCACTGCTACCAGCGGCTCGTGGCGGAGTTGGACGGGGCCGTCACGCCACGGCAGGGGCCACCGCCGGTCGCGCCGCAGCTGGCCGCGCGCCTGCGCGAGCTCTCGGCCTCGGTGGACTGGACCATGCTGCCCGCCCACGAGCGCTCGCTAGCCTGCGTGCAGAGCCTGCTGGACCGGGGGTTCGAGGACAGCTTCGCCAGCACGCGCGACTCCGCGTCCGGCTGTTCACAGGAACCGGAGGCGCGGCGCGCGGGTTCGGTGTCGTGGGACCCGCCGCTGCCGCTCCTGGGGGCCGGCGGGCACGACGAGGCGTGGGCGCAGGGCCAGCACGACCCGGCCGCGGCGCTGAGCCCTACCTCCTTACAGCGGGTGCGCGGGCACCGGTCGCAGCCCAAGCCAGCCGCCCTCCACGCGCCGGCCGAGCGCCTGGTCTTTGTGTACCAGCCGGTGCTGTGGGTGCACGGCCCCCCCCGGCCGCCCGCCCGGCACGCGCGGGGCGGCGCCGGCGGTTCGCACGTGGTGCTGGTCCGGGGCCCGGCGCCCGCGGAGCAGGGGGAGCCACGCTCCCTACCGCGCGGCGGGGCCTGAGGCCCGTGCGCGGGCCTAGGCAGGGCTGAGCGGCTGGTGCAGTCGGCCGGGGGAATAGGGGGGGGGAGGAGTGGGGGCCCGCCGCCGAGCCCCGCGGGCTGCGTACGGGGGTCGGGCCGGAGTGGCCGCCGGATACGTGTGCTCGCTCGTCCAGTCGGCAGGCTTTTTTTTTATGGTGCGCGGACCCAAGAACCACGGGGACCCAAGAACCACTGGAGCGTAGCCTTGGGCTGGCGCTCTCACTCGCCCTCCTGCTAAGCACTCCCGAGCGGGAGGCCGCCAAAAAAACCCTCTCGCTCTCTCTCTCTCTCTCTCTCGCTCACACTCTCTCTCTCTCTCTCTCTCACTCTCTCTCTCTCGCTCACTCTCGCTCACTCTCTCTCTCTCTCTGTCGGCTTGGGCCCTAGCCCGGGGATGCCTCGTCTTCTGGCGCTTGCGCACCACCTGCTCTCTCTGCGGAAGCCACTGGCTGGGGTCATGGCTCGGGTGCTGCCGGAGCAGCCGCAGCCGCTCGAGCAGCTCAGCCAGGGCCGTGGCCTTGATGAGCCGGCAGCGGTGGCAAGCTAGCGCGTAGACCACCAGGCAAGCCAGCCTGTTAGCCAGGCGAGCGTGGTCTTCCTGGCCCCGGCCCGCGGAAGCCAGGTCGGAAGCCAGGTAGTGCCCGCGTATCCGGTCATCCATTCCCGCGACTTTCCCCTGGGGCAGATACGCTTCCACCTGTTCCGCAAAGGTCTTGAAGTGTTGGTCGTGCCACGACGCCCGCGCCAGGAGGAGGATGGCTTGCCCGAGGCCTCGCGCCACCGCCCCGCCGACGTTCTGGACCGCCGGGCCCCCCGTGGCGTTCCTGCCCAACCTCGCGGCCTGATCCCGCAGCACGGCTATGGCTACGGCCAAAGGGCAGCCCTCCGGAAAACCCTCGCTCGCCCCCAAGTCTAGGGCGCCGTGCCTGCCGGGCGCTGGCTCTTCGAAGCCCCGCTGCTTCATGTACCAGTCTAGGCTTCCTACCGAATTAGCCAGCGCAAACAAGTACAGGGCTAACGTCCAGGCGTCCTGGTGCCGGGCTGCCCGAAGCTGCTTCTCTAGTTGCGGTAAAGCACTTAGTTCTACGGTACAGCCGTCATACGGCTCCAGGTCGATCAGGTAGGCCCGGCCGCCGATCCAGAGCATGTTGCGGAACTTGAGATCAATGCAGAAGTACGTCCTCTCCTGGCCCGGCCGGCACAGCAGGGCCACGTACCGACCCAGGGCCTGATAGACAGACTCTAACACTTGAAGATAAGAGTCTGCCCGACTGCGGTCGGCCAAGTACAAGGCCACCTCCTCCCCCCGCCTGACAAGCTGCCGCACGAGATAGAACTTAAGGTCTGACTTCTGCTGACCGGGCCGTAAGGTCGGCGCCCGTGTACAGGACCCCGGGAGGCCCTCCGCGGTGCCAGGTACCCGGCCGCAGGGGCTGGCTTGCTGTCGAATTAACTCTGCGCTATACTTGAGCAGCCGTAGTTGTTCGTCATACTCGCTGGCGACCGCGGGTGTGGCATAGCCGCGCAGCAAGCAAGGGGGGCTAATTCCTTTGCGCGCCAGCACGTCGGCCCACCTCCGGCGGCGAGCTAGGTCCGCCAGAGTCGTGTACTCGTAGCCCGCGCGCACCACGTACGCAGCCGAAAAGGGAGTCACCAGGTTGTAGGAGCCAGAACGCACCCACTCCGAGTCTGATTCCGTTGGATGCTCACATTGCTGTTCTGTGCACTGGAGGTGCCGTTGGTCCCTGGCGACCAGCATGGCTCGCAGCGCTGTCAGCGGGGTGCTAGGCGACTGGTGGTGCTCCTGGTCCCGCAGCCAAGCCAGGACCCTTTTCTCTGGTTTGCTGGCGCGTTCTCTGCCTTCGGCCAGCGGCAGGCCCCAAAGCCACGACAACGCGCCCTCCACCAGACCCTCGGCCCAGGCTGGCTGTGCGCCTGCAACCAGACCCTTGGCCCTTGCTGGCTGCTTCTTTCGGCCCGGCCCCGTCGCTGTGCGCTTCATAGCCGAAAGCACGCCCTGGCTTTACACCAGAGAGAGGGAGAGAGAGAGCGAGAGACCGAGAGAGGAAGCCAACTCCTCTCCTCTTTCATTGGCAAGCGCACGAGGGCGGGCAGAGTGCGCAGGAAAAGGGAAGGGTGTGTGTGGGGGGGAAGGCCCGGGCCCAGGGCTCCGCGCGCCCCCGGCGGGGTTAGCAAGGGTCGCGGAAGGGGGGGGGGGGGAGGAGAGGGGGGCAGTTCGCTCGTCTCTCCCCGTCCCCTGCCGTCCATGCTAGCTGGAGCGCTCGTTCACAGGTCAGGAGAAAAAAGAGAGTGTGGCAGCGAGGACAGAGAAAGCGCGCACCAGCATGCACGCTCCTCCCCCCCGTCGAACAGGCGCAGTCACCGGCCCGTGCTGGTGGCTGCCCTTGCTGCTCGGCGCCGCCGGTGCCGGGTGCCCGTACCCGCTGCAGTGCCCGACGCCAGAGGAGGCGTGCCCCCCGGTATTGTGCCCCGGCGGCGCCACGATCCTCGAGCTGACGACAGCGGCCCCGCAGGACACGTTCGTATGGCCCCTGTGGCCGCCCGCCGCGCCGGCGCGCCGCCGTCGGCAGGCGCAGGCCACCGCCCCGACGTCGTTCACGGTCGACTGGGGGGACGGCTCGCCCCCCACGCCGTGCCTAGACGCCGGCGCCGCGCCGTGCGCGCACACGTACGCTGCCCCCGGCACGTACACAGTGACGGTGGACCCCGGTGGACGCTACCCGGTGCGCGGCTGGGCGCTGACGCCGGCCTGGCACGCCGCGGCGCCCGCGGGCCTGCGGCTGGACGCCGTCCTCCGGTGGGGGGAGCTGCGCTTCCATGAGACGAGCGGCTACCACCTGTACTCGGCGCCGGGCCTGACGTACGTACCGCCGCTCGCCACGCTGCCGGACGCGGGGCTCGTGCGCGTCTGGGACTACAGCTTCGCCAATCTCACCTCGCGCATGGACTCTGAGGTCAGCTACGGGCTCAACGTGTCCGGCGCCGTGTCCCTGGTCGGCCTGTTCGCAGGCTCCGTGGGCCTGGTACCCCCTTACGGCGCCAGCCGGTGGGACACGCGCAGCCTGCGCAACGCCAGCCGGGCGTTCGCGGGCCTGCCGTTGCTCACGAGAATTGACCTATCGCGCTGGGACACCTCGGCGCTGGAGGACGTGACCGAGCTGTTCGCGGGCTGCGGGGCGCTGGTAGACACTGGCCTGCAAGGCTGGACGGCGCTGCCGAGCCTGCAGCGCTTCGAACGTCTGTTCGAGGGCGCCCCGGGCGAGTTCGCTGTCTCGCTGACGGGCTGGAGGACGCCCGGGCTGGTGGGCACGGCCGACTGTACGCGGCTGGCCCCGTACACGCGTGTGAGCCAGGCCGCCTGGCCCGCCGCGTGCTCCCGCTCTCTCTTCTACGCCCGGGTGCGCGCGCCGGCCGGCAGCACCACGGCCACGCTCGCGCTGTCGCCCGGCGCGGGGGCGGGCGCGGGCGGCACGTATGGCGTGGACTGGGGCGACGGCTCGGCGGGCACGTGCGTGCACGCCGATGGCGCGACCTGCACGCACGTGTACGCGAGCGCCGGTAACTACACGCTGCGGCTGGACGGCCGGGTGGACGGGCTGTGGTACGTGGACGGCGCGCCCGTGACGGAAGTGCTGGCGTGGGGCGACGTGCAGCTGTACCACCCCGTCGGCAGCACGAGGCCGCTGCTGACCTCGCCGAACGCCTTGCTGTTCGCCTCGAACCTACTGCTGCGCTACACGGCGCCGACGGCCGGGTCGCGGGCGCTGCGGGGCGTCGCGCCCGAGTACCTGCTGTACCGGATGGCTGAGTTCGTGGGCGACGCGCGCGACTGGGACTGGTCGTGGCTCACGCCCGCCTCGCACCCCAACGGCTTCTCCAACATGTTTTACGGCTGTACCGTGTTCAACCAAAACCTCGGCGGCTGGAACACCAGCGGCGTGGCCAGCCTCCGGAGCACCTTGGCGGCTGCAAGAGCCTTCAACACCGACGTGTCTGGCTGGGACGTGAGCAGAGTCACGAGCCTGGATGCAACGTTTTCGGGCGCATGGGCCTTCAACCGGCCCATCGGTGGCTGGAACGTGAGCCAAGTCACCAGCCTGGCGAACACTTTTGCAGGCGCCACGGCTTTCAATCAGCCGCTAGGTGGCTGGGACGTGGGGCGCGTCACAACTATGCACGCCACGTTCAGCCAAGCCAAAACGTTCGATCAGCCACTCGCGGCCTGGAACACCGCGTCCGCGACTACGATGAACTACGTCTTCCTGGCCGCCGCCAGTTTCAACCAGAACATCAACCGCTGGAACACTAGCCGGGTCTCGGACATGACCTACGCCTTTGCTTGTGCCCCGCCAGGCACGTGCGCGTTCAACCAGCCGCTGAACGGCTGGGACGTATCCGCAGCCAGCAATAGCCTGTGGGGCATGTTCTCCGGCAACTGCGCTTTCGACCAGAACATCAGCGGCTGGAACGTAGCGTCATCGGCGGAGGGCGCGGGTGTGTGCACCGCTATGTTTCAGTCCCATGGTATCTATAATCTCGATATTGGTATCCAGACCAGCAACCTGCCGAGAATCTGCCGCGGCAGCTACACCCGCGGATGCGGCACTTTTCCTTCTTAGAACCGGGCGGCGGCGCGAAGGCTACGCTGGCCTGGCGAAGAGCGGAGGCGGCCAGCTAGAAAAGGGTTTGTCCGGTGGGCAGTTGGCAGAGCGTGTCCCTGCCTTGCCCACAGCCTGTTGAAGCGTGCTTTTCTTTATTAAAGCCCGGCCTGTTGGTTGTTTCTCGGAGGGGGGAGGACTGCGTCCTCCTCTAACCCCTGCGCTGCCACCGGTCCGGTCCGGGGTTAGGGGTGGCAGGAAGAAGAGAAGGGGGGCGCACACAGTCAGGAAGAGCGTGAAGTCGGCATCCCCCTGCGTCCGCCCAGAGGGGGTAGACCCCCCTCCTGCTCGCCCCCCCCCCCCCAGGATGGTCGCAAAAAAGGGAGTCAGCGGGGCCTGAGTGCCGCGAGAGCTCCCCCCTCCCTCCCGAACGCGGCGAAGATGCGGCAAGGGGAGAGAGAGGAGAGGAGGAGCTGGCCTCCCTCCCCTTCTCCTTCCCTCGCCGAAAGACTTACTTCCTCCTTCTTCTGCCCCGCCTCCGAACCTCTCTGACTAAACACACTGCACCGGAGCTTTTCCGCGCCTGGGGGAGAGAGGGGAGCTTTAACCTTCGAGAGCGCAGCGGGGAGAGAAGGGGAAAAAAAAAGGACTAGCAAGCAAGCAACTGCAGTCAAAGAAAGGCAGAATGGACCACGTCCTCCCCCCGCGCACTGCCGCCGCCCTTGCCACCAGCCTCTCCTCTAGTGTGCCAGGCCACGCCGCGATCCTTTGCACGTCCCATCACCAGCTCCGCAGCGCGAAGGACTGCTTGAACCACTACTTGCTAGCTAAGCCGCCAGCTACGCTGCCAGGCACGCGGGCCGACGGCCAGGACGGGATGTTGTCTGTGCTGGACGGGCTGCTGTAAGAGCAGGCGAGGCCTTGGCTTGCGCCGGAAACGGATTCTGTGTGCACGGATGACGGTAAGAAGCAGACGGAGAACCTGTCTGACAAAGAGCCGGAAGTGCACGTACAAAGAGGGGCGCAACTTCAATTCGAATTGAAAGCGTGCCAAGTCAAGGACTTTAAGCTTTTCCGAGACAAATACTCTCAGAAAGAGCTTAAGAAGGCACCCAAGGCAAAGGCTGAGGACTCAGCTGTCTTCCTCGCCTACTTTCCTAATGCGAAACCAGCACGGGCTAGCGACAAGTGGCACGTCTTCAAAAAATCCACCGACGAGGACTTTCTGTTTGACGCGGGACTGCAGGCGCATTTGCACGCCGTCACAAAAGGGTTGGTGCCTGAAGTCGAACGCGTGTGGGCGTGCCTTCGGGCTGATGGCAAGCCCATCGAGTTCTGGTTCTGCATGCCTTACTCCGGCAAGCGGCCGAGCGAGCAAGAGCCCAGCGACGTCGTCCGGTGGTTCGCAGGGCCGCCTGCGGCGACCGACAGCATTTGGCCGCAGTGGCTCACAGACGTAAAGGCTTTCTTGAGCGCGCTAGCAGAGGCCCGCATTCTGTACTGGGACCTGGCGGAGTGGAACCTGCTGTTAGAGCGTTTTCCCCCCGCCGGCTGTGGCCACGACCAAGTGCAGTTCCGCATCATAGACTGTGACCACGAGCGAATGGCGCTGCTAACGCTAGAGCAGAAGTCCGGGCCGCGCGACCAGCTCTGTCCTTACCTAAAACACACACGAGCAAGCCTGAAAAAGGAGCCCGTGCGGGTCTCTGAACTGCTCGACTTCTGCAACCGCGTGTGTGGCTGGGTTGTGTACAGCTGTTCTTGGAACATAAAGCGGCAGGAACAAAGGTTTGAGGGACAGGCATTCTTGCCTGCACTCCCGCACGCTTGGCTGAGGGCTGGACTCCTAGGCGTTGAACGGCTCGCTAGCTGGTTGCTGGCGTGTGCGCTGTGGTGGGCGGACCTAGAGAGCACCAAGACGGGGCCTTTGTACTCCTTGTATGTGTACTTGCAACGAGCCCGGGCTTGGTGGCCGGCAGGCAGCACCAGCTTTTGGTACCCGGGTGCTACCGAGAGAATCCAGTCAACTCGCTCGCTTTTATATCAAGAAGGCTTTTTGGTAGCACGCCAACAAGGGGCGCGCTTTTTGACACTAGCAACAATAACTCGCGATTTTTCTGTGCTAAAAGAACTCGGGCGAAAGCCAGAGGCGTGGCTGCGCTACCTAAGCCTTGAGTTCCTGCAGCTGGTCCTGGCTACCGACTTCAGCAAGGCAGACTAGGCAGCGAATCCTTGCAGCCGTCGCGGGGGGGGGGCCATCGGCTTCTGCCGGCTAGGCCAGGCACCGAATTCTGGCGGCTGGCCTTTCACGCAGGCCGCCGTCCGCACAGGTCCAGAGCAGAGGAGAAGAAAGAACGTGGCTATTAAAAAGTCTAACTGCTTCGGACTAGGCGAGCACCGGCTCGAGCGCCTCGCGCTCGGCGGCGTAGAGCCCTTGGACCCGGGTGCGCAGGCGCTGCAGCCGGTCGAGCGCGGCGCCGAACCCTACGCCCAGCAGGAGGCCGGCCTCGACGATATTGAAAAAGAGGCGCACCGACGCCGCGTACGTCTCGCACAGCGTGTGCGTCTGCACCAGCCTCTGCAGCTGCCACACAATGTACAAACACAGCAGCGTGCTGATCCAGACCAGCAGGACGTGGTCGACTAGCGTCGGGGGAATGTCGGTCCAGGCCAGCGTCAGGTGGGCCAGCGCCCCGCGGTAGGGCTCCCACACCAGCGCGAAGAAGCCCAGGCCGGCGCCCAGGGCCACCACGGCCAGCAGGAGCATAGTGTCGTACGGGACGCGCTGCTGGCAACAGAAGGCGGCCAGCAGCAGGCAGAAAGCGTCCACGGCGGCGCACACGGTCAGGAAGAGCGTGAAGTCGGCATGGACCAACAGCAGGCTGGCAAACAGCGACGAACCGCCGACCATGGCCACCGACACGACCGGCAGGTAGCGGTGGCAGCCGCCATAGAACGTGCACACCACCATGAGGCACAGGGCGAGCACCTCGGCGGTGCTCCAGGGATTGTCGTACAGCCAGGTGCTGCGCCGCAGCCAGGCGCTCAGCCCCGCCGTGAGCGCCAGCGCGGCGGAGAGGTGGGCGGCCGTGCACAGCATCACGCGCCAGACGAACTGCTTCTGTTGCTCGTCCGGCAGGAGGCACACCTTGACGGCCGCGTCGCGCAGCTGCTTGTGTGAGTCCTCTAGCGCCCGGTGCGCGTCGTCGGCCCGCACCCGCTGGTGCTCGATACCTTCCAGGCGCTGCAGGATCGTCTGCCAGGATTCTTGGTCCAGCTGCCACGCGCGGGTTGGGGCGGCCCGGGGCGGTCCGGGCGCCGTGGCCCGCGTAGTCTGACCCGGCCGAAGCCAAGAGGCCGGCGGCTCGGTCTGGCCCTGCGCGGCCGACGTTTCCGCTCGGCCGAGGCGTCGGCCGAGGCGTCGTCCGGGCGCTCACCTGCCAGCCGCCGGCCTCTGGGCCTGGGCAGCGGGGTCGGGTGGGCCGGCGGCCGCGCGCCCGGCCCGGGGCCCGGCTGGGCCGTGCCCCCGGCGCTGGGCCGGTGCGGGCCCGGTGGTGGGGGGAAGGGCCCACCGGCGGTAGGCAGGCGGCCGCCGGCCTCCCCTGGGCGGGGTACGGCTCCGCCGGCCGCGGCTCCGCCGATCGCGGGTCCGCCGGCCGCGGCTCCGCCTGCCTTCCCGGGGCCGGCCGCGGCTCCGCCGGCCGCGGCTCCGCCGGCCGCGGCTCCGCCGACCGCGGGTCCGCTGGTCGCGGGTCCGCCGGCCGGCCGGCTAGCGGCGGGGGCGTGGCCCCTCCGGGCACCCGGTAGTCGAGCGCCGGGTGGCTGCCTGCGTGGCGGGCGGGGCGCGCCAGGCTGGCCTCCTGCCCCCGGCTGTCCTCCGCCGGCCCTCTGCTGGCGCTCGCTCGGCTCCGCCGGGGGCGCGAGTAGGAGGCGTAGTGCCCGCGTGTTCTCGGTAGCGCGCTAAACCGGGTAGGCGTGGGTGTCTGCATGTGAACCTAGGCCGGGCCCGCCCGCGCCGGGGTTCAGGCACGGGATCCGAGCTTCGGCCGTCTTGGGT
>WBZZ01000143.1:0-27875 GCA_019918135.1 Paulinella micropora
CAAAGCCATCTCCTCCTGTATCTTTCTTCCCATTAATATTGTCTTGTATTTTGTGTGTTTTTCAATTTTTGCTTTTACTACAACAATTGCTCTGGCTAAGCATATGTTGTCTGTATTATTAATTTGAATTACTCCTCTCTTTTTATATACATCCAGCTTATTAATTATTTGAAGCCTCGTTCCGCCCGTCTGCATTTCAACTGATTTCAAAACGAACCTAAACTTATCCATATTGGTTCCCTTTTCGTCTGTACAAAGGCTTTCGTTGCTTTGAAATAATGCTGACAATCTTTCTAAAACATCGCTGACAGAAATCTCGTTAAGTTTTTTCAAACCCGTAGATACAGCCCCGTAGTAATCTACAAACTTGATACTTAGACTTACCATATTACCTTGTCTCTGTCTTTTAATAAAGTCGTTCAGTATTATCTCAATAAACTTTACTACATCTTCCATACTGAATGGCGTAAAATTGCCTCTAATCCTAACCCAATACAGGCTTTCATTAATGCCTAGCGTGTGCTTCTTTCTGTCAATGTGTTTGATTTCGTAGTTTCCGTATCGCATTAAGTCTTTCACCTTTTCTTTTCTTTCTCTCACTTTCGCTTCAAACACTTTCGCTTCCAAAATAGGCGGTAATGGCGGTGCTACTGGAATACCTTGTTTCTGTTCCTCAAAGTAAACAGCACCTCTTACTCGGTTCAAGTAGTTTTGGGCCGTTGTTGTATCCACCTTATACTTTCTCATCTTCGGTATTATATACAGCACATCTTGACCCCTGACCCTTTTGATTTCATAACTAATTTTTTATTCCCTAAATTTGTCCAACCTATAAGTCTTACCGTATTAAGTGTGTGTCTCCATAGTTGGTCGGTGTATATATAGGAAAATATTTTTTTCAAAAATTAAAATTAATTATCTCAATTGTCTGCCCCGCCGTGGTCCGCCGTGTGCTCCCCGTGTCTATATATACGGGGGGCCCTATGTTTAAATGGAAATTAGGGCGGGGCTGGCGGTGCTGGCGGGGCGGGCGGGGCTGGCTGGGCAAAAAAAAATATTGTTATTAGAATTATTATCATTATATTGAAATGAGTCCGCAATGACAGTTATGTTCACGGTAATGACAGAAATCACACCAATCATCACTGTCTCGTCTTTTATTAATATTTTGTATCATTCTTTCCTATTCTTCTTTTCTTCTTCTTGATTTTCAAGAAATCTTTTATGTTTTTTTTAGCTGAAATGAATCCGCTTTCTGTGTTCAGCAATATCAACTTCAGAACCACAATCACATTTGTATTGTCGTTTGTTTTCTGTCATCGTGTGCCTCTTGTTCGTTCCCCTGTGTATCCTTATATATTACCAATTCGTTTTGTTTAGAAGAAATTTTTTCTGTGTGTATGTTTGATTTCATATGTCTTGCTTTGCTACTCCTATTTATTTCAACTCCGCATTCACACTTAAATGTTTTCTTCTTCCAATTCCTTTTCTTTTCTTTTTTGATTTCTTTTGTTTCCTTATCATAATTAACTTTCCATTCATCATACTTTTGTTTTACTTTTTCCTCTTGATATTTCTTTGCTTCTTCCATTGCTTGTTCTTGTGTTCTTCTTTTTCCAATACTAAAAATCTTAAACATCGTTTTACCTCCTTCTCTCCATTGAATTTTTACCATCGGCCTCTTTTCATTATTCTTTATCATAATACATACTTTTGAAATAGTAAATCTGAGAATTGTCTTTTTTTTCCGTGTAGTCGTTTGTTATCCTGTATGTTTCTCTATATTTATGATTTTAATTTAAAATATTAATATCCGTTGCCATTTTGTCCCGTTTGGGCCGGCCGGGGTGTGTCTCTGGTGGCGGGTGGTATGTATTGAAAAAGTGTGCCGAAGTGCGACAAAAAAACTGAAACGAACGACAGATCAACGCACGCTTTCGTGTTTTTTGTGGGAGCTGAAGTTTGGCTGTTCATTTCTATTTTACTTTTGTTTTTGGTTCCGGGCTCAATTTCCTTTTTTCCTTTTTATTTCCTTTTTGTCCCTGCGGGCCGAACGGTGTGTCTCTGGGGTGGGGTGGTGTATGTCTTGAACCACTGTGACCAAGTGGCCCCCTATACTACTTGTGTATGTGTATGTGTATGTGTATGTGTATGCGTATGTGTATGTGTATGTGTATGTGTATGTGTATGTGTATGTGTATGTGTATGTGTGTATGTGTATGTGTATGTGTATGTGCATGTGCATGTGCATGTGTATGTCTATGTCTATGTCTATGTCTATGTCTATGTCTATGTCTATGTCTATGTCTATGTATATGTATGTGTATGTGTATGTGTATGTGTATGTGTATGTGTATGTGTATGTGTATGTGTATGTGTATGTGTATGTGTATGTGTATGTGTATGTGTAGTATGTGTAGTGTATGTGTATGTATATGTGTATGTGTATGTGTATGTGTATGTGTGTATGTGTATGTGTGTATGTGTGTATGTGTATGTGTGTATGGGTATGTGTATATGTGTATGTGTGTGTGCGTGTGTGCGTGTGTGCGTGTGTACGTATGTGTATGTGTATGTGTATGTGTATGTGTATGTGTATGTGTATGTGAATGTGTATGTGTGCATGCGTATGTGTGCATGCGTATGTGTGCATGCGTATGTGTGTATGTGTATGTGTATTTGTTCATGTGTACGTGTATGTGTGTATGTGTATGTGTATGTGTATGTGTATGTGTATGCGTATGCGTATGCGTATGCGTATGCGTATGCGTATGTGTATGTGTATGTGTATGTGTATGTGTGTGTATGTGATTTGTATGTGTATGTGTATGTGTATGTGTATGTGTATGTGTGAATGTGTATGTGTGTGTGAGTATGTGTATGAGTATGAGTATGAGTATGAGTATGAGTATGAGTATGTGTATGTGTATGTGTATGCGTATGCGTATGCGTATGCGTATGCGTATGCGTATGTGTATGTGTATGTGTATGTGTGTGTATGTGTATGTGATTTGTATGTGTATGTGTATTTGTATGTGTATGTGTATGTGTATGTGTATGTGTGTGTGAATGTGTATGTGTGTATGAGTATGTGTATGAGTATGAGTATGAGTATGAGTATGAGTATGAGTATGAGTATGAATATGAGTGTGTGTGTGTTTATGAATGTATGAATGTATGTGTCAGCCGAGCTCTCTTCCCTGCTCCCACGCATCTGGCCAAAGCACAGTAGATGGCGAGCTCACGAGAGCCGCCCCCCGGCCGGGCGGCCGGGCGGGCCCCGCGTTCGCTACCACCACCGTACCCGTTGCTCGCCTACCTCAGCGAGCGCGAGCGCCCGGCGGCTTGCTGTGTGTGCCCCGGCTGGCTCGCGGGGGAGCGAGCGGCCAGCCAGCTACGCGCCCCGCTCTTGACGTGCCTGCACTGGTACCACTGGCTGCACGGGCCGTCCGCCCCGGACGGGCACGACCCCCTGCGGGCCGTCCTGTCGGACCTAAGCTACTGGGTCCCTGAAGTTGGCCGCCGCACCGGCCTGAGGCCACCAGCGA
This sequence comes from Paulinella micropora, assembly GCA_019918135.1. Taxonomy (NCBI): domain Eukaryota; phylum Cercozoa; class Imbricatea; order Euglyphida; family Paulinellidae; genus Paulinella; species Paulinella micropora. The sequence goes on from WBZZ01000143.1 coordinate 3,549, forward strand.
CCGACAACCAGCGCTTGTGGGAGCTAGCCGCGCGCCGGCTGCGCGGGGAGGGCCGCCTCGTCTTCTCCCCCCTGCCAGTGCCCAGCTCAACGGAGCTGGAGCGGCTAGGCGGGGGCGACGAGCAGGCCGGCGTCCAGCGTTACTGGGAGGCTCTGGACGCCACCATCCAGCGCTTCGCGCCCGGCCCCGCCGCCCCCGGGGGGGCGGACCGGCTCCACCGAGCTGGTGGTGTCCTTGGCTGGGCCGGCCGCGGGCACCGGGGGCCGGACACTGGCGCTGCCCGGCCCCGAGCACTTTCCCCTGCCGGTGCACCGCACTACGGGCCGCGTCCTGACTCGGTTGCACTTGCAGGGTTTTGGCCTAGCTTGGCCCCAGGGAGCCATCCTCCCGGTCGTCTTGCCCGCCGGCTTGCAAGTGCTGAGCTGGTCGCAGACTGACTGCTCGCGGGCCGAGCGGTCCGGGCCAGGCGAAACAGACGGCATGCTACGTTTCAAGGATTGCCCCGCGCTGGAGGAGTTCTACTTTACCCAGCAGCCGCCCGCGCCGGCCACCGAGCCCGTGACGCCGATCTTCTACTTCAGGCAGTGCGCTAATCTGCGGGTCATTGACACCGCCACTGGCGCCACCGGGCCGCAGCCCGTGTCGTTAGTGCTGCAAGGCTTGCCCGGACCAGCACTGACGCTGAGGCCGGGCGGCGGAGACTTTGACCTGACAGCCGTGTCCTGCTCCCTGCAACACCTGGCCTTGCACAGCGCGGGGCCGGCGGCCAACGTTCAGCTGACGGTCGAACGGTGCGGGCAACTGGCAGACTTCAGCTGGCGGGGGCTGCGCCGGGTCACCGGAGACATGCAGTGCACCCTCACTGGACTGTCCCCGAGCTTCCTCGGAGCGTGGTGGCCGGACTGTCGTACGGTGCTGGGCTCACTTCGTCTGCAAGTGCACGTGTCCGGGACGGGGGGGCTGGCCACGCAGCCCGGCTTCGGACTGCCAGCACTGCAGAGCTGCGGGCAAGACCTTGTCCTACAGCTGGAAGGCGTTCCCTCGCCACCGGCGCTCGAGCTGCCAAAGCTACGAACGGTAGGCCACAGCCTGGTCTGGCGTGGCTCGGGCTGCGCCTGCCCCTCGGCCCCTAGGCTGCCGGAACTGCTTTCCGTGGGCCGCAACCTCACGCTCGTGCTGGACGGGCGCGGCGGACCGGAGCTGTCCGCGCGCGGCGGACCGGAGCGCACAGGCGAATACCAGCTGGGCCTAGACAAGCTCAAGACCGTACAGGGCACCCTGGAGTTCGAGCTGACAGCCTGTCCGCTAGTCCGGCTCGCGCTGCCGGAGCTGCGCACGGCGGGCACCGTACTCTTCACACTTGCCGACTGTGGGAATTTACACGAAGTACAGCTGCGGCAGCTGTCAACCCTGAGCCACGCCCTGCGTGTGGAGATCAAGCGCTGTGCAGAGCTGGGGAGCTTCGGGCTGCCAGCCCTGACAGCTTGCCAGGGGGCCACCCTGACTTTCCGGGCTTGCCCCCAGCTGCGGGACCTAGGCTGGTCAGACGGGCTGGCCTGTGGTAAGCTCACCCTCACCCTCCGCAAGTGCGCTGGCCTTACGGAACTGGTTCTGCCCCCCGGCCCCGACGAGCTGAAACTCACGGTATCCCGGTGCGCTTCGCTCAGGCGCCTAGGATTTCCCCCGGGACGGGCGGGACAGCCGCTGAAAGTGGAGCTAACCTTGAGGCAGTGCCCTCTGCTGGAGCAACTGGACGGGCTAGCAGCAGCAGCTTGCCGGCCGCCCGTCGTGGAGGAGTGCCCCCTGCTGCTGCTTCCTCGGAGCTAGGCGGGGGAGGGGGGAGGGTCCGGTAAACCCAAAAGGCCAAGAAAAAGCCGCGGTGGGCTAGGGCGACGACGGGGGGCTTGGCTCCCTTCGTCGATGGGCCACGCGCAAGGCCAGGGAAGATCTGCTATCAGTGTGGCCGCCCCGGGGGGGAGGGCGCGGCCCTGCCCTGCTGCCTTCTCCCCCGGCCCTCCCCCTGCCGGAGCTGTTCCTTCTTCCCTCACTCTCCCTCCCCACCCGGGCCCAGCGGGCGCCGGCCGAGCTCTCTGCCGAGCCAGGTAGTTGGACAAAGCGCAGTGGATGGCGAGTTGGCGAGGGCCGACCCCCGGCCACGCAGCCGGGCGGACCACTGGGGCCGCCGCGAGGTCGCCACCACCGTCGTACCCCTGGCTGGCCTACCTCGGCGGGCGCGACCGCCCGGCGGCCTGCTGTGTGTGCCCCGACTGGCTCGCCCACGAGCGCGAGGCCAGCCAGCGGCGGGCCCTGCTCCTGGCGTGCCTGCTCTGGTACCACTGGCAGCCACCCGCCCCAGGCGACGGACGGGCGGGCCGCGAGCCCCTGGCCGAGATACTGTCGAACCTAAGCCACTGGGTCCACGCGGTCTGTGCCCGCACGGGCCGGGGGAGCCCGGCCACGGACGACCGGCGCGCGTGGGAGCTGGCCGCGCGCGGGCTGCGGACCGAGGGCCTCCTGGACTTCTCCTCCCTGCCGGTGCCTAGCGTGGCCGAGGTACAGGGACTAAGCGAGGGACTCCTGGACTTCTCCTCCCCGCGCGCTACTGGCGGGCCCTGCAGGCTGCCGTGCAGTGCCTCTCATCCGGGCCCGCCGCCGGGACCGCGCCGGTGCAGGCCGGAGCTATCGAGCTAGTGGTGTCCCTGGCCGGGCAGGCCGCGGGCCACGAGGTCATCACCCTGACGCAGGATAGCAAGTGGCGCTTCCCCCTGCTGCAGAGCCAGGAGGGACACCGCTTCATCAACCGGCTGTGCCTCCGGGGGTTCTCCTTACAGCTAAAAGAGCACAGGCAGCTGAATCTCCAGCGGGACGAACACTGGCAAGAGCTGAGCCTGTCGCAGATAGACTGCTCGGGGAATGAAACGGCCAGCAGAGCAAGCCCAAGTATACTTGTCTATTACTTCCCCGCGCTGGAGAAGTTCTCCTTTACACAGCGGCCCAGCGCGGGTAAGGAGCCCGTGGCGCTGGTTTTCGACTTTGCTGGGTGCGACCGCCTGCGCCTCATTGACACCGCCACCGGCGCCACCGGGCCACAGCCCGTAGACCTGCGCCTGTCTAGACTGGCTGGACCATTGACGGTGAGGCTAGGCAGCGGAGACCTGAAGCTGCTGGCCAACGAATGTTCACTGCCAAGCCTGGTCCTACACAGCGCAGCGACCGCGGACCGGGTCCGCCTCGACGTCAAAAAGTGCAACGAACTGCAGGCCGTCACCTGGCAGGGACTGCGGCAGGTCACCGGAGACCTGGTGTGCACCTTTGGTCGGTGTTTCCAGAGTGCTGCGGGGCCCGCCTCGCCCGGGGTCGAGTTCCATCTGCCAGAGCTGCGAGAGTGTGCGGGGGACCTGACCCTAACGCTGCAAGCCTGCCGAACCGTTCTGAGCCCACTGCAAGTGCCGAAGCTAACCCGGGTAGGCAAGGGGCTACAGCTCGTCGCGCGGCACTGCGAACAACTGCGCGAGCTAGCACTACCCTTGCTGTCAACCGTGGGAACATTTCTGCAAATCCGCGCCGAGAGCTGCAAAGCCTTCCAAAACTGCCGCCTGCCGGAGCAGCTGCAGTGCTTGCAGGCCAGTTTCGAATTTAAGCACTGCAGTGCCTTGACCGACTTTCACGTACCAGGCCAGTGTGACGTGCAGCTGGTTTTGGACGGGTGCCACGGCTTCGAGTGCCTGCACTGGTCGGGCGGCTCAGAGGGTCGCAGGCTCAAGCTCCGGCTTACGGGGTGCCCCCGCCTACAAGAAATAGTCGTGCCCCCCGGCCTTCTGGAGCTCACGCTCACGGTGACAGACTGTGCTGCGCTCCAGAGGGTACGGTTCCCCGGGGTCGATGAGGCCGGGCCCAGGACGAAAATGCGCCTAGCTTTCCGCAAGTGCCACGCATTGGTCTGGCTGGACGGGCTGCCCCTGCACCCGCCCCCGGTAACGGATTCTTGCTCGCTCGAAGTGGTTGACTGTCCTCGGCGGATCGAGAACCCCGGTTTAGGTTCCCGGTAGCTCTCAGACCCGGCGGGACGCTTCAGAGCTCACGACGACCGGGCAACCCAAGAGGTGCAGAGAGGGTGGGGAGGGGGTGTGCAAGCGTGGGCCGGCTTAGTAAAGAAAGTGAGGAGGCTCTGGTCGGCTCGGGTGCCGGCTGAACTGGTCGTCGTCTTCGCCGGCGCCGGCCGGGTGGTGGATGGCCCTGGCGGGGTGGCGCGAGCCGCCCTCCTCTCCCCTGGCCTTCCTTCCGCCCGGGGCTCCCCTCTCCCGCCCCGGAGGCGGCCGCGTGCGGGGTCGGCCGAGAGGAGAGAGCGCGGCCCCTTTCCCTTCCTCCCGCTCCTCCCTGGGGCAGGAAGCACAGCCACCCCCCCCTCCGGTCTTCCCCCCTCCCTTTCTTCCACCCGGTGTCCTTGTTCATAAACGGTGCGCCGCATGTCACAGCGCCTCTTGGAACAGCTCCGCGCGTGGGCCACCGAGGCGCTGCAGGAGATACCGGTCCTGACTCGGTTGCACCTGCAGGTCTGGCGCCAGTACGAGGATAGCCAGCAGGCCGGTCAACTCGTGTCCCAGCTGGCGAGCCTGCTGTCCGCCCTGCAGGTAGTAGCCCAGGACGTGCTGCTGGTACAGGGGCCGGCCCCGGCCGACTGGGCAGCCCTGTCTAGTGTCTTCAGCATGCGCCTGCTGGGCCGAATGCACGAGTTTGCCGCCTGGTCGGCGCTCGTGAACGTCCACACGGCGCAGCTCAGGGCGGGGTTCGCTCGCTCCGCGAGGCGAGAACACCTAGCGCCCTTGTCCTGCCTCCTACCGAACGAAGACGTGCTGGACCCCGAGCGGGCCGTGGCGGCCCCTATCCAGCTCTTGTGCTCCCTGTGGTCCCGCACCCAGGAGGCGGGGAGATTCGGCGATTCGGAAGCGAGGAGATTCGGCGATTCGGCGGCCACGGCCAGCACCAGCGGCGTGGCCGAGGTCCTTCTCAGCGCGCAGGAGTCGTACGAGCGAGCGCTGTTCGACCAGGTGCTGGAGAAGGTCGCCCGACAGCTGCAGCTGCACAGCATGACCGGGGGGGGTAGCAGTACGCTGCTGGGCTTTGGGGACGTGGACGTGTCCTGGGAGGGGGTCCCGTCCCTGCGCGGCACCTGGCGCGTGCGCATGTTTGTGTACCCGGGTTTTCTGGTGCTGTGCCATGAAGCGAGCACCAAGGCTGTCACGGACAGGATCCCCTGGGGCTACCCGTTGCACCCGATCGCGCCGCGCCGGAGGGCCGCGGAGTGTCCCCCCCCCCGCGCCCTGCCGGCGGGCCTCAAGCTCGTGTACTACCAGCGGGAGCTCACGCTGCTCGGCCAACCGGAGCTGGACTGCATCCGCCTGAGGTCCAGCGCCGGGGGCCGGCCGACCGCGACCCTGGCCTTGCAGACCTACCCCGCCAGCGGTGCGGAGGGGCCGCGGCGGCTGAACTCGCACTACGCTTGGTTAGCGTTGCTGCGCTCGACCGGCATGCGGGACTGTGCCGCCGGCGGGGGCCGGCCGTCCGTGACCGGCGGCGAACCGTCGTCCGCCGCCGCCCCCGCCGGCGAGCCGTCGCCCACCACCGCGCCCGCCCCGCCCACCGCCGGCGGCGAGCCGTTGTCTACGGCCGGCGGCCACCTGTCGTCTACGGCCGGCGGCGAGCCGTCGCCCACCGCCGGCCAGCCGTCGCCCACGACCGGCGGCGAGCCCGCACCGCCCGCCGCGGCCGGCCGGCCGTCCACCGCCGCGCTCACACCACCTCCCCGGGCGTCCCCGCCGCCCGGGGAACTCCCTTCCCTGCCTCCCCGGACGTCCGCGCCCCCCGGCGCCCGCCGGCCGCCCCCGGTCACCCCGCCGGCCCCCGGCTCACTCCCCGCCGGCCGGCGCGCGCCCCCCGCCCGCCGGTGGCTCCGCCTGCCAGGCGGTCCGCCGGGGGGCCCACAGGGGGGCCCACAGGGGGGTCCACCGGGGGGGCCGCGTCCGAAGGCGTGCCCGCGGGACAGCCCGCCGCCGGCACGCCCTCCGGCACGCCCGCCGGCACGCCCGCCGGCACGCCCTCCGGCGGCCGGCGGGTGGCCCCGCGCCGCCCCCCTCCCTCCTCTTCCTCGTTGCCGCCCACGCCCCGGGCCCCCCCGCGCGGTTGGCGGCCCCGGCTCCCCGACGATCTCCCGGGCGTAGGGGGCGCGGCCGGCGAAGGCGGGGACGCCGGGCCGGGGACGGCAACGGGGGCCCCCTCCTCCGCCCCCCCGCCTTCGCACACCCCGGGCGCGCACGCCCGGAGCTCCTCGCACGGGGAGGAGCACGGGTCCCCGCCCGCCCCGCGCGGCCGCGCCGCCACGGACCCCGCCCTCGGGCAGCCGGCGCTACTCTTTACGGCCGAGGACCTCCGGCGGCAGTTCCAGTCGCTGGAGCACGACCGCGTGCTCGCGCCACCCAAGACTCCGCGTGCGCTTCCCCCGCTCAGCCCGAACGCGATCGTCCGGCGCATGAGTTCGATGCGCTTGCTGGTGCACAGCGACTCGGACCAGGAAAGGACAGACGGCAGCGACGACGAAGAGTTTTATTAGGTTCGGCCCGGCCTGCCCCCTCCCCCCTGAGGGCCCGGGCCGGGCCTCTGCTGTCTCTTCATTTCCAGCCTGCTCTGGTCCAGGTAGTACAGCGAACACGCACCCCCCCTGGCTGCGCCACGTGGTGCACCCGCCAGCCCAACTGCTCGAGGCAGGGCTTCACGACGGCACCCACCAGCCCGGTCCAGACGTCCGCGGGCGGCGCGAGCACGGCGCTGCCCAGGTAGTCCACCGGCCGGCCGGCCGCGTCCGTGCGCAGCAGGGACCCCTGCAACAGCCTCTCGGGCGAAACGCGCACTAGGCCGGACGCACAATACCCGAGCCAGCGGACGCTGAGGTCGCGGAGGCACAGCACACAGGGGCGCGGGGGCCTGTTCAGGATAGAGCGCAGGCAATGCATGGCGGTGCGCATGTTCTTGACGTACACCCCCACGTCCTTCCAGGCCCGCTCCAGGCACAGGAGCCTAGCGGGCAGGGGGGTGGTGTGGAGCCTGTTCTTGAGCACGAAATCTTCGTATTGTGAATACAAGCAGAGCTCGGCCTCGGACAGGCTGCGCAGCAGCGGCGTGGAGCCGGGCAGCGAGCCAGGCGTGGAGCCGGGCAGGGAGCCAGCGTGCCGCCGGGCGCACCGTGGGCCGGGGGAGTGGCCACGCCGTTCTCACGGCCAGGCAACGCGCCCCCAAGCCGCACTCTCCTTCTGGCAGGCGCGCGAGGCGCAGGTTGCCCGTCTCCACGGCCGCGCTGACGGTGGGGAGGTAGCGCAGGGGCTCGCGGGCTACGCACTCGTAGGACACCAAGGCCGCGGCCCCCGAAGCCTTGGCGCCGGCGCTCATGTGCGTCGCCAGCCCGTGCAGGCCGCCCGTGACATACCACGAGGGCGGGCTCAGCCAGGCTAGGCAGTCTAGCGCCCCTCGCAGGTCCTCCGTCAGGCTGCTGAGCTGCCGAGGCCCGCTCGGGGGTCTGGCGCCGGCCGTGGCTGCCGCCCCCGCGGCCCGGGGGACCGCGCCGCCCGGGCCCCAGCCGGCCGAGCAAGGCCAACCGCCCTCACTGTCGTCGTCGCACCCCCGGCGGGCGTCCGGCCGCCGGCCCGGCGCGGCCCCGGCCGCCGAAAGGGTGCCCCTGTCCGCCTGCATACAGCCCACGGGGTAGTGGCGGTCCCGTGCCCCCCTGCCCCCCCCCCCCCGGGGGCTCAGCCCGGCGAGGGGATGGGACGCGGCGCGGCCGTCCCCGGCCGCCGCCCGGCCGCGGGGTGGCCGGCCCCTCCCTCTCCCACCGCCCAGCCCCCCCCCCCCCTGCCAGTGGCCCGGGTGCCCGCCGGGCGCGCCCGGGCCACCCGCTGCTTTTCTTCTCCCCCTCTCACCCCCTCCCCTTCCCGGGCTTCCGCCTGCAGAAGTCCTGCCGCCCCCCCCCTCCCCCTTCCACTCGACCGTAGCGGCATGACCTCGGCGCAGGTGACGGCGGTCCGCCCCGCCAGGCACGCGACTGCCGTGGAGTCGCAGTTCCGGCAAAACCATGACGGCCGGCTGCTGGGCAGGTACAGGCCCGCGCCGACCGAGGGCTGGAAGCCCTGGCAACGCGCCTGTAGCTTCTGTCACCTCAAGTACAAGGTGTTCCGGCGCGCGGGGCAGGCCGGCATCTGCCACCGGCACGGCCCGCGCGGGTCGGAGCCCAGCCACACCGAAAGACAATACCAGGCCCTGCTACAACTGCAGTGCTGGGCGGCGGACGTGCGACGGGGGGCTCGCGCCCGGGAGCTCGAGGCCGTGCGCGCCCTGTCAATGCAAGGCCTGGAGGCGGCGCAGTCGTACCGGGCGTACGCCCGGCGGGTGCTGGACCAGTACCGGCGGCTGGAGCAAGAGGTGCAAGACGCGCGGACCGCACTAGACGCTGAGCGGACGTCTCGCCGCGTGGTGGAGACCTGCACGCTAGCCGTCCTGCGCGCGCGCGGCTTCCGGCCGGCGGAGGACCACGCGACGACGCCCCCCGCCGGCGGTCCAGAGGACGACGGGGAGGCTGCGCTGGCCGGGGCTCGCCAGGACAGCCAGCGGTGGCAGCAGTTGGCCGTTTCGGCGACGGCGCGGTTGGACCAGGCCGCGTGCCGGCTGGCGCAGGTGCAGCAGGAAGCCGCGGGCGCGGCCACCCGGCTGGCGCGGGCGGAGCAGGAGCGGGCGACTGAGGAGAAGAGGGCCCGGGACGCCGAGGCCCGGCTGGCGCGGGCGGAGCAGGAGCGGGCGGCTGGGGAGAAGAGGGCCCGGGACGCCGAGGCCCGGCTGGCGCGGGCGGAGCAGGAGCGGGCGACTGAGGAGAAGAGGGCCCGGGACGCCGAGGCCCGGCTGGCGCGGACGGAGCAGGAGCGGGCGGCTGGGAAGAAGAGGGCCCGGGACGCCGAGGCCCGGCTGGCAGAAGTGCAACAGGAGGGCCAGCGGAAGCGGCGGGCGGTGGCGGGCTCGGCCGCCCGGCTGGCGCGGGAAGAGCAGGAGCGCGCGAGTTGGGAGAAGAGGGCCCGGGACGCCGAGGGCCGGCTCGCGCAGATCGAACATGTACAGCAGGCCTTCGCGCGTGTCTGGAACCAGCACCAGCACTTGAGTGCGCGGCTGCCGCCGCCACCCGGCCCAGGGGGGGCCGGGCCAGGGAACGGGGACGGGAGGAACCAAGGGACAGGAGAGAGTGCAGCACGCACACCGCGGCAATCTCTCACAGCACTACCGACAGCGGGTCCGCCACCATAGTCTAAGCCAGGAAGGCGGGTGCAGGTACAGGGCAAATTTTATTGAAACACGCTCGGCAGGACCCTCTCTTTTCTCCTCCTGTGCTTTGCCCCTGTTGGCGTGGCTAAACTAGGGCAGGGGCGGCAGCGGCCCGGATGACTGTTTTCTCTTCCAACTTTCTCTTCTTGCTCGGGTACAACGTGTCGTCCGCTACGACAACAGTCTGCATGGTGGGCCGCTGTGGCTTCCTTCGCCTTTGCCAGCGGCTTAGCCTGGCTGTCGTGCCTGCAGCTGATGCTGGGCAGCAGAGCCCGCCGCTGGCGTGCGGCGGGCTCGTTTGCGCTGCCGCGCCTCTGCCTGTGGAACCTGGCCCACGCGATCGCGCTCGTGCCCTGGTGCGAACCGGGCGTGGGGCCGGCGTGGACGTACCGGGACGCGCTGCTGCCGCTGGCCTGGCACGTCTGGCTCGAATGCCTGGAACGCTACCCCACCGGCCTGGCTTACTTTGGCCACGACGACGAAGCACCCCCCGCCGGCCCCCGGGCCCTGCGCCTGGCGCTGTGTGTCGTGTGCACGGGGGCCTCCCTCGCCACGAGGCTGGGCTGGCCAGCGGGCGCCTTTCTGTTGCCAGCCCAGCTCTACGGCGGCCGGCTGTGGCTCCGCGCCTACCTGCGAACACGCCAACTCGCGCTGGTGCTGGCCAACCGCCGCCGGCGGGCCAGGGCCCCACCCGGCGCCAAGGAGGAGGCCCACCCCGGCGCCGAGCGGCTGGCGACCATGTCGTCACGGATCCACTGCCTGTTGTGGGTAACGGGGCTGGCCGCCGCACTCTGCGCGGCCTACTTGGCGGCGTGGCTGCGGCTCTCTCCTTTGCTGGCACTCCGCTTGCCCCCGGCGGCCCGGCCGTCGCGGTGGGCTTTCGCGCTGGGCCTCCTCGCCGCCCTCGGACCGGCCGTCTGGGCTCACCTAGTGGCCGTGCAGGCGTGGCAGGCGTCGTCTCGCGGCGCCCCCCGGACGACCCCCGGCCTCCCCCCCACCGTAGACAAGGACCGTGTTCCCGGCGCCGGACAGGTGCCGGCCTCGGAGGAAACGGAGCGGAAAGGGGGCCGGGCGGCTAGCGACGCGGGCTGTCCTGTACCCCCCCTGACGGTGTCCAGCGCTACTGCACCGGGCCGGGCAGCCGAGCCACAGCCCAGCCAGAGCCTGGCGGCGGCCACCCACGCTAGGCTCCCGCTAGGCTCCGCCGCCGGCGCCGGGCTGCCCGCCAGCCCCCCGCCGCGTCTGTCTGTCCCCGGGCCCGGTGCTCTTCGGAGCGCGCCCCCTACGGACTCGCAGAAGCTGCGGGCGCTCATCGAGTACTACGGCACCACCCCGCTCACGGTCTACCGCCAGCTCGACCCCGTTCCCCCGGGGGACGAGGAGTCTCCCCCCTTGGGCTGGGTGCCGACCCGCATGCGCCCCCGGCTACGAACCTTACCGGACCACCTCTCCCGCTCGCCGCACAGCCACGCCCGGGGAGAAGAAGAAGGGGCCGAGGGGGCTGTCCTGTCCATCGTCCGGAGTAGACCGAGCTCGCCGGCGCGGGCCGAGGAGCCGACGGCCCACCCTGCTTGACGACGGGGGGACGGCAAGGAAGGGAGCGTACTCCCCCCCCCCCCCCCCCCCCAGCGACGGGTGCCAGGCCAGGGCGGCAGCCGCCGACGGGACGTCGTCGCTCCCCCAGGCCTACCACGTCTCCCCGGCCGGCCGGCCGGGGGTTGGCCCCCCCCCCCCCCCCCCGCGGGAGTGGGGCAGGGAGGGGGTCGGCCCCCCCCCGCACGGGGGGTCAGGCGTCCGCGCGCGGGCGTGGGGGGAGGAGGAGGCGGTGCTGCCTGTCCTGGCAGAGGTCAGGCTCCACACACAACCAGAGGCCAGACATATTACAAACAGCGTCTCGCCCCGGCCTCTCTCTCCCTGATGCTGGCTAACGTGTTCGGCGCGCCGGCCCCTCCCTCCTTGCTGCTGGCTAACGTGTTCGGCGCGCCGCCCCCTCCATCCTGGCTGCTGGCTAACGTGTTCGCAGCCCCGGCCCCTCCCCCCTGGCTGCTGGCTAACGCGTCCGCAGCGCCGGCCTCGAAGGCCGCCTGGTGCACCGTGTGCGATAAAAGCTTTGCTAGCAAGTCAGGCCTGAAACTCCACCAGCTGATCCATGAGAACAAGCGCCCGTGGCGCTGCGGCCATTGTGACAGAGCCTTTCGGCAAAAGGTGGCGTTACAGAGCCACGAGCGCCTGCACACACGCGAGGCCCCTTACCGCTGCGACCGGCCGGGCTGCTCGCGAGCCTGTAAGTCCCCCCAGGCCTTGAAGTCCCACCTGGAGACGGAACACAAGGTGTGCGCCGGCCGGCGGAGCCGGCGAGCCAAGCCCTTAGTGTGCCCGGACTGCCACAAGAGTTTCTGTTCTGCCGTGGCTTGCGAGAGGCACCGGCGGCACCCACGGGTGAAGTGCGGTCGGGGCCTCACCAAGGACGTGTGGGTGACGGGCGCCTGCCACCTGCTCGCTGAACTGAACTGCAAGGCCTGCCACAAATCTTTCCCTAGCCCCAGGGCCCTCCACCTGCATTTCCGAGACGTGCACTGTATCTACTTGGCCCCGCAGCCCGGCACCCGCGCTAGCGGCCACGTCCGCGCCCGGCCGCCCGAGGAGGGATCATCGTCCTCCTCGGCCGACCACGCCTGTTTTCCGCGCTTGGTTTTCTGAATAAAGCAAGACTGGGCCGCTGCCAGCAGACTGCAAAGGGGAAGCCCCCCCCCGGCCCCGACCCCGGCCAGAGCCAGGCGCTCAGGAAGATTGACGTGTGCACTAGGGAGAGGCCAAGCCCCCGGGCCCGGCCGGCCGGGGGGGGGGGGGGGAGAGGAGGCGTCTTCTTCCCCCGGCGCAGCAGGCCCGCCGGAGCTATTGCCAGAGCTGGTGCTTTCCCGGGGCCAGGCGTACCCACCCGGTAGCCGACAAGAGATACTAAAGCTTAGCGAGATGCTAGAGCTCAGCGGTGACAACGCCCACTGCTTTGCCTTTGCTGGGCCCCCAGCCATCCCCGTCCACACGCTGACCTTGCACAACCTGGCCTTCCGCGCGCTGAGTCCGCTGGGTCTGCAGAATGGGGCGCGGGAGGACCACGATTCCGAGAACGACGACGACGGGCTTGTGGACGCGGGGGCGCCGGGCTCTCTTTGCCAGGCAGACCTGCCGGGGGGGGGCGGGCTCTCTTCCGACGACGTGCGATTTCGCCCCTAGGGGCCAAAATGGATTTTTTACCCCACTCTTTTCTCGCGACCGAGTACAAACCTGGGAAGGCACACCACCGAGAGAGTCGGTCTTTCTTCGCGGAAGGGGGGAGAGCCCCTTCCTCTCCCCCCTTCCCGGCGGGCCCGCCGGCCGCCCCCGCCCCGGTGGGAGGGCTGGCCGCGGGGCGGCACGCGGGGCCGCCGGGCGGTGGGCGGCCGCAGGGAGGGGGGGCCGCGCGCGTGCCGGGGGGGGGGGGGGGGGGGGGCAGGGGGACCACCCCGGCAGAACCCGTGCCGCCCCCCCCCCCGGCCGGGCCCGCCCCCCCCCCCCCCTTTTCTCTCCGCCCGTGCCGGCGCCAGGGCGGCGCGTGGGTGTGGGTGTGGGTGACCCACGCGCGCGGGACCGGGCGTGGCCGCCGGGCCAGGCCGTCGTCGTAGCAGAATCGGTCCGCCATGGCCAAGCGGACGCAGAGCCAGGCGGTGCTGCCGGAGCCGTACGAGCCCTATTCTTTCCGCGGCAGCCACCCCTTCTATACGTCGCTGTCGAGCGGGGCGGGGGGCCAGGCCCCCGCCCCGGAGGCCGACGAGGCCAACATAGTGGACACCTTCTTCGAGCAGGGTGCCGAGGACTACGGCGCCGCCGGGCAGGGCCACCTGGCCCCCGCGCACGAGGGCGCCGACCTGGTGCGGGACGCGTGCTACTGCCTGCAGATGACGGTGCCCTCGCGCTTCCTGTCGCAGCCCACGCCCCTGGGCTTCGAGACCAAGACCAACAAGGTGCACGAGGCCTTCAAGCTGCTGGTGTGCCTGTGGTGGGCCATTGCGTCGCACCCCGACCTGCTGGGCGTGGACGCCGACAGCGCGCTGCCCCACAGCGTCCGGGCCGTGTCGGCGGTCCAGGACGAGCACGGCCAGGTCGTCGGCCACTCGCTGTGGCTGTGGGTCAACCGCGCCAACTTCGACGTGCTGCGGATCATCAACGACCTGCTGGCCGACAGCCGGGGGTACGACCCCTGCCCGGGCAGCGCGCTGGCCACGGAGGAGGCGGGGAACGGGGCGGACGCGGGCGACGCCGAGCAGCCCGACGGCTGGCGGCCGCCCGCGGCCAAGAAGCAGCGGCGCGGGGGCGGCCAGCGCCCGCGCTGGCAGCCGACCAAGTGCCCCTTCACCGCGGACTACCGGGAGTCTTTGGCGAAGCTGATGCAGAACGTGGAGTTCCTGAGCTCGGTGGTGCTGGTGGCCCGGACCCCGCAGGCGGGGGCGGACGTGTCGGCGTTCCTGCTGCGGCGGCGGACGGAGCGCGTGTGGGGGGGCTGCGTGCTGGACCCGCGCGTCTTCTTCCACCCGCGCCATCTGCGGCACTGGCTGCTGGAGGGCGTGGTGCCGGCGCAGCTGGACTGGGCCCGGTACGTGCAGGAGCCGCCCGCGGGCCAGGGCGGGGCGGCGACGTTCGCGGTGCCCTTCCCGGACCTGTTCTGGTGCCTGCCGTCCAGGCTGTCGCACGCCAGGTTCGCGCACACGCGCCTGCCGGTGCCCCGGCGCCCCGACCTGGAGGAAGCGCAGGGCACGGCCGAGGAAAACACCCTGCTGGGGGTGCTGGCGGCGGACGAGCAGCTCGGGCCCGACGAGCTGTGCGCGCGCGCGCGGTCGCTGGCGGGCCTGGTGCGGGCCGTGGACGGCGGGGCCGGCGGCGGCGGCGGCGCGGCCAGCGAGCAGACGATCAAGCGCCTGATGCACCAGGGGCGGCAGCGCCTGCTGGACGAGGTGGCCGAGCTGCGGCGGGGGGGCGCGTCGGCCGAGGCGTGCGCGTCGGCGCACTGGCAGGGGCTGCAGACCCTGCGGCGCGGGGTAGCCCCCTGGGTGCAGAGCCTGCTGCGGGAGGGCGGCGGCTGCTCGGACGCGCAGCTGGCGGCCTTCTCGCACCTGAGAAAGCCCCGGCCGTCCGAGGTGGACGGCCAGGGGCTGCCGCTCAGCTGGTACTCGTTCCAGGCGCTCCCGGTCGACAACCTCGGGGTGTCGGACTGCTACTACGTGCGGCTGCACAACCTGTTCGAGCACCAGCTGCGGGTGGGCACGATGCACGTGGAGGCGCAGCTCATGCTGCTGGTGGCGCAGTGCTCGGTGCGGGAGACGGCGTTCGTCAACATGGTGGCGTACGGCCCGCCGGGCACGGGCAAGAGCCGGCTGCAGGACCTGCTGATGAAGTTCCTGCTGCTGCCCGGCACGACGGTGGCGCTGACCGACATGTCGACCAAGGCCATGGCCGGCAACTACGACAAGCGCGGCGAGGTGCGCGTGATGGACGAGATGCCGCAGCACTTTTTGGGGCTGCGCAACGGGCGCACCGAGGCGTCCAGCATCACGGAGACGATCAAGTCGATGCTGTCGGCGCCTACGCTGCAGTACCAGATCTGCCGCGTCGACAACGAGCGGGGGCAGCGCTTCATCGAGCAGACGTGCGCGCGCATCAGCGGCGCCTTCATCGGGGCCAGCAACACGTACCCGTGCGACTTCCTGGCCGCCATCCGGGACCGCCTGCTGTGCATCTACAGCCCCGCGCGCGAGCGGCCCGGCCACGAGCCCTGGCGCAACGTCGGGACCGAGCCGGACGTGCAGAGCCAGGCCGTGCTGGAGGAACAGGTGCGCTGGGTGCGGGACGACACGGCGCTGGGCTACGTGTACGACACGCTGCTGGCGCTGGGCTTCGCCAACCCCGTGTGCCTGTACGTGACGCCGCAGCTGCTGGGCCGCTTCTGCCAGCGGGCCGAGCAGCACGGCGTGTGCGGCCTGCACTCGCAGCGCACGATCCACCGGCTCACGGCCCTCATCACGCGCAACATCATCCGCCGCGCTATTTTTCTGGTGTTCCACTCGTCGCTGAGCCCGCTCATCGACCCCGGCCGGGGCACGCACTACGGCCGGCCGCTGGGCAAGGCGCCGGCGCTCGAGGACTTTGGGTGGCTGGACTTCTGGCTCAACAACGAGGACCCGTCCGTGCTGCTCACGGCCATCACCATGATCGGCGAGCACGAGTTCCACTTCCCGCAGCAGCGCGCCGTGCTGTACACCCTGGCGCGCGAGTTCTTCGAGGCGCGGCACCAGGTGCCCGAGGCACAGCAGCTGTGGCTGCCGGCGGGCACGCGCCCGGCGTTCGTGAGCGAGCGCGTCCTGGCCGAGGACGCCGGCTCGTGCCCGCGCTACTCGCGGCTGGCCGACCCGCCCGCGGCGCGCGACAAGTACGCGCGGGCGGCCCGGCACGCCCGGGAGGAGGTCCTGCGCCACGAGCAGGAGCTGACCGCCCGGCGGCGCCGCGTGGCGCTGCAGCGCAATGGCGTGCGGCCGGGCCACTACTCCTTCTCCAAGCACGACAGCCAGCTGTTCGCCAACCACCTGGACTACGCCGAGTGCAGCCGCGCGCTGGGCGGCCTGCTGTGGAAGAACCACGCCCGGGAGCTGCGCATGGACTACCACGAGTTCAAGGACGTGCTGCACCAGCTGCTGCAGGGCCGGCCCGGCGACCGGGGGCCCGTGGTCGTGCAGCGCGCCGAGGACTTCCAGGTGCCGTCGCTGGTGATGGAGCAGGGGCTGGCGCCCGACCTGCTGCCGAGGCTCATGGTCCAGGTCCTGCAGGACCACTTTGCGCACCCGCGCCAGATGCTCACGGGGCAGCTCGACCGCTCGCTGCAGCACTACGAACTGTTCCTGACGGACCTGCTGCCGAACGGCGTGCCGCGCGGCCTGACGGACCCCGGCCGCGCGTCCGCGGCGGCCGGGCCGCCGCCCGTGGTGCAGGGCCAGCTGGGGCAGGACCCCGCGTCGCTGGGCGGGCTGCTGCGGCCGCTGCGGACGCGCGGCACCACCACCGCCGGCACCAGCGCCGGCCAGGCGGCGGCCGGCACCAGCGACGGCCAGGCGGCGGCCGGCACCAGCGCCGGCGACGGGGCCACCCCGCCGGGGGCCGCGCCGGGGGCCGCGCCGGGGGACCTGGCCGACTACGTGTACGCCCAGCACCGCCGCGAGTTCTGGCTGCCGGCCACCGCCGCCACGCCCGCGGGCGGCACGCACGAGCACCTGCCCGACCACCGCCTGCTGCCCGCCCTGCTCGGCCGCGATGCCGAGATCCGGCGCCAGCAGGCGGCCGCGCTGGCCCCGCTGCTCGGGCTGGAGCCCGAGGCCCTGCTGCGCAGCGTGCTGGGCATCCACTCGTACGGCAGCGGCGCCAACCCGCTGCTGGAGACCACCCCACCGGGCGTGGGCGCCGCCGCCGTCGCGCCCTCGTCGTCCTCGTCGTTCTCGTCGTCCTCCTCGTCCTCGTCGTCGTCCTCGTCCTCTCCCTCGTCGTCCTCTTCCTCGTCCTCCGACGGTCCGGCCGGGCCGGGCCCCACGACGACGGACGGCCCGGATGACATGACTGACTATGAATAAAAAAAGAATCGCTCTCTCTCTCTCTCTCTCTCTCTCTCTCTCTCTCTCGCGCGCGCGCGCGCGCGTGTCCTCTCTTGCGCCACCCGGCTAACCGGAACGAGTGTCTGCAGGCGCAGCAGTAGCCTGGCTGTAGTTCGGTCCCTTTCCTCTCTCCGGCGCGGATTTAGAGCGCTGCAACAGAAGCAAGCCGTCGTCCCACACTTTTAATGAGGAACTAGGAACGCACATCGAAAGCTACTAATACCCGTAGCCACACAGGCAGTGTCGGTCTCTGGCATTCGTCCTCTCAGAGCAGCTTTCTCCTTCCTTCCTTCACGGGAATAGTACGTACAGCCCCTCGAGCCAGACTTAGTTGCTGCTTTCGACCGCCTCTTACAGGAAGCTTTTTGTGGCCTGCGCGACTCTGAGAAGCTGGTGTAACAGTAAAAGCTAAAGCGCTCGAAACTCCCTGAGCTCTCGAGCTCCCGCCATCATGCTAGCAGAGGAGCTTCGAGCCGGGGCGCTGTCAGGCCCCTCCCCCGATATCTAGTTCCAGACCTTTTTTTCAAGAGGCAAGATTGCTTAGCGTCGTCCAAAAACAGAATCTGGACCTGCTCTTTACGAAAAGTATCCTCTAGTCCGAGCGCTCCCTCTCCGGGGCCCCTACCTCGTCCCCGTCTGGTTCGTCCAGTTCGGAATCATTTTCCTCTGCCTCAATAAACTCAAAGCCTTCTAACACAGCTAGGAACTCTTTGGCCAGCTCCCGGGGGTCGCCGGCCAGGCTACGCTCGTAGTGCAGGGGCCCGGACACTCGTTGCTGCTGATCGAAGAGGTCGTATTCCCGTGCCACGTTACGTCCAGGTGCTGGAAGTACAGTCCACAGTCGGGCGCGGGATCGAGTCCGACATCACAGCGACGCCTGCCAGGGGCTGGGTCCGCGGCCAGGTGCTGCAGCACGGACTGGTGTGGGCGGCGGGGTGGACGCAGGCGCAGCCCCCAGAGCCAAAAGCTAGCGGCGCCCGTTAGGCGCACGCCCAGTTCGGCGGCCCCGGGCGATAGCTGGTCGCGGGAGTCCAGCACGGGACCGAAGAAGACGGCCTGGCCGTCTACTTGGCACAGCAGCCGGGTGTAATCGCCGCTCTGCCGCTGCAGCTCTGCGATTTTCTCTGGCAGAAACACGCGGTGGCCCACCTGCACCGCGTCCAAAGTGACCACTCGCTGCGGGGCAGGCAGATTCTGCTGCCAGGGCAGGAAACCGCCCCCGCCCGGGAGCTGTACGCAGTGCGGATCAACCCAGGCCTCCGTACCAAACAGCAGACGTACCTGCACCGAGCGGGCCCCTGGTTGCTGCTGCCACCAGCGCCTGAAGTTCGGTGTGGGGCGCGGGACCTGGCGACGCATGCTTTGGCGGTGTGAGCCCTCACAGGGCTCCCATCCCTGCCTTCGCCAGAAGCCGTAACTCTCTTGCGGCTGGCAGAACAGAAAAAGAAAGTCTGCGGCGGTGGTGTAGGCCATGTGCTGGAGCAGTGCTTGTGCAAAAGCACCGCCGATGCCCTGGCCCCGACGCGCTACGTCTACTTCGAAGATATCCAAGTGCCAGGCTACGGCTTGGGTCACAAGAGCGTACGCCAGCACAGCACCAGGCTCGGGCGTATCGTGGTCCGCTGCCACATACACCAGCAGCGAGTCCCGCGGTTCGCCCAGCGCGCCCGCGATGAGGCTCCAGTTATTCTTGAAGCCCGAGCAGGTCTTGGTGTCAAAGGAGCGTTCTACCAGGTCGCGCAGCGCTGGCAGATCGGCAGGGGAGGCAGCCCTGACCCCCCGACGTCCGGGCGGGCGCGGCCGCGCTGTGTCTGGCACTGGCTCTGCTCTTGGACCCTGTGCCATGCTGCTAGAGGCTCGTGCTACACGGGTTGACTGCCAGAGCCTATGCTGGGCGAGGCCCAGGACAATGAAGGGCGGGGGGGGGGGGGGGGATTGTGGCACGCGTCCTCGGCCCCATCCCCGTGCGCGTGCTCGCCCCGGGCAGTGCGCTCCCCACGCCAGACTCCCCCCCCCCCCGGCCACACCGGCGGCCGCCGCCGCCCGGCCACACCGCCACCCGCCTTCCCCTCCCCCGCGACAGGGAGGGAGGGCGGGTGGCGGAGCCCCCCGCCCGACCGCCGGCCGCCCCCGCCCCCGGCTCCGCGCGCTTGCCCCCTCCCCTGGCGGACACGCCCCCCTCCCGGGGGGCCGCGCGCTCCCCTCGGGGCCGTCGTGGTACCCCCGGCGCCCCCCCACCGGGGGGGGGGGGGGGGTTGGTACACACACACCCTGCCTTGGGTAGTACCCGCGCCCAACTTGAGGAACAAAAAAACGTGTACTGCCGTCACTGACGAACCTGTAGATGAAGCCTGGCCTAGCTCCCGCCCCGTCTAGGCAGGCCGGCGGCAGGGAGCTGCGGGTCCATCCCGTCTCGTTCGAGAAGCACCGGGTGCAGCTGCTCAATGCCTGCGCGGGCCTGGGCAAGACAGAGACGGGCTTGGTGGCGGTAGCCCAGGTGTTGAGGGAAGACGCCCAGGCCCGGGTAGTATGGATCCCCGGCCGGGTTCTACAAGCGAGAGAGACGGCGGCCCGCCTAGCGGCGACGCTGACAGCGATGGGGGTGGGCCGCAGCCGGCCCTGTGTGTTTGAGGATGAGCCCTCGCGTGCACACGAGGCGGCAGTGTTGATTGTGCGGCAGCGGGAGCTGGCCGAGCTGCGCAGCACCAGCGCTGCGCGCCCGCCGGCGCTGGTGGTCTGTGACGACGTCGACCTCATGTTAGGACAAAGCGTGGACGCGGCCATCAATGGCTGGAAGCTGGAGGAGAATAACCAGGCGCTGTTGCTGCTTTGCTCCGGGGCCCCAAGGCTGCTGCTGACCGCGACCGACAGCATGCGAAGCTCGCAGGCGCGCGACTTCTTGCTGAGCCCCGGGGGCGGCGTGTGCCGCCGCCCAGGGAGTAGCGAGGCGGAAGGGCAGGCCGAGGTGGAGCTGCACTCGTACACGCACGTGCCGCCATGCCACCAGAGGGGCCTGTTCGTCGAGGCAGACCTGCAGAAGTTCGAGGCCGCGATCGTGGAGGGAGTGCACGGCCGGCAGAAGATCGCAGTGGCTTGCCAGACTCCGAGCGCTGCCCTGGCGCTCTTCGCTCGGCTGCAAAGCCTGCTGCCCGGACTGTCCGCGCAGACGTGGGCGCCCGTGATGGGCGGGGCCGCACAGGTAGAGCACCGCGGTGGCAGTGCCGCGGCGGCCGCGGGGCTATGCTTGCTGGCCGAGCCGGCGCCCGGCCCCGTGCGCGGGCCGGCCGAGGGCCTAGCCGCCGCGGTGGACGATTTCTTCCGGGGACACGACGGCCTTTTCCGGGGGCGCGGGGTGGCGCGCGTGCTGCTTTACTGCCAGGTCCTGTGCCTAACGGGGGCCGTCCGAGAGCGCGTAGATTCCGTGTTCTTGTACTTGGGCGGCGAGGGACGGCGGGCTTCTAGGGGTGCGCCCGCCCGGGTGCTGAAGCAGATGGTGACGAGGTTCCAGAACCTGGGGAACAACTGTGTGCGGGTGTACCTGGGAGCCGGCGGGCTGGACCTGCCGCGCACGTTCGAGCGGGACAGGCCCCAGGAGTAGTAAGTACGAGCACGACGACGTGTTCAAGCTGCTCCTGCGGCACTACCCCCGGCGGGCGGAGCGGATGCGCCTCCTGGCCCACCAGACGGGAGAGGCCAACGTGTGGGCCACGATCGCGAGCGAGCACGACCTCGGGACGGAGCGGGTGCCGTCGTCGGCCCGGCTGCGCTTTGTGGCGGCACAGAGGGAGCGGTTGTTGACATGCGAGAAGAACGCGGCGTGGCGGTGGCTGGTGCGGGACTGGGACGTGGTGCTGCATGCCCCGCCGGTGTGCGCGGCACGGGCGGGGCGGGAGCCGCTGCTGCGGGCGCTAGCGTGCGCCACCTGTGGCCGGGCGGAGACGACGAGCGCGGGGAAGCTGCTCGCGTGCGGCCGTTGCGGGCTGTGGCTCTATTGCGGCCAGAGCTGCCAGCGAGTGCACTGGCGCAGGGGGCACCGGCTGAGCTGCCAGTCGGTGGAGAACAGGGCGCTGAATGCGATAATAGAACTGAAGCTGCCGAGCATCTACCTGTCCTTGCAGCGGAGCAAGCCGCTGACCGCCCCTGTGAGCAGGGGGCGGGCCTTCTTGCTGGAGGCGGTGTTGGATATGGTGAGGCTCGATCCAGTGCACGGGGACCTGCCGCTAGACTTCCAGGGTAAGCCCGCCGAGGCCGTGTGGCAGGAATGCCAAAAGAAGCTCAAGTATGCGGGCAGCCTCTTCCACGAGGCGGGTGGGTTCGATTGTATGCAACTGGAGCTGCACTCCTGGACTCCTGACTTCTTTGTACGGGACGTGGACACTGCTTGGGATGGGATAGGGACATGGCGCTGCTGAGGGGAGGGGCCGCTCGCACTGCGATCCTGTTTGCCAGGTAAATCCACGAGAAGACCAAGATGAAGATGTGTTAGCTTTGTCTGCGGTCCTTTCCTTTATTAAAGTCCTTTTCTTTATTAAAGTCTTAGTGTGTTTTCCTGATTCCTTAGCAAGATTCAGCAATGGCCGGCAAGATCTCTTTTAAGGCCAGTGCTAGCATGCGAGAAGTGCGGCGGGCCCGCCGCAGAGAGAATAGATCCTGGCCTAGTCCAGGCCTAGCCTACGGCAGCCTCCTTGACGGCCTGCCACCTTAGCTAGCTCGATGTCAGGCAGAATCTGCAGGCACACGGCCGAGACAGGGGAGTAGTAGGGCTAGAACTAACCATTCGGCAAAGATGGGGGTATCACTTTTTCCGAAATTTTTCCAAGATTTTTAGCAACTTTCAGAAAACTTGTGCAAATGAAGGGAAATTCAGTATTTAGTTGCAGAACATAATAAAATGATATTAAAACATGTTTTTATTAATAGTCAACCACTTAGACTTCACCTCCGGAGGTGGACAGAAACCGGTCTGACACCTAATTTTTCCACTTTTTTCATGCCGGCGACGACAAGACTATGCTGGAAACAAGCGACAAAAATGCACAGCTTGGTTTTTTTGCTTTGTTTTATTTGTTTTTAGTATTTTCCTACATTATGAGCTGCTTTTACTTCAAAAAATCCCTGCCGCCGCTGTGATAGGGGATTCACGTGGGTAGTGGAAGGGGGAGGGGGGGGGTGGTTTTTGACTATGCAAGTAAAGAGATTAGTTGAATTCTCAATTAATAACACAAATCTAGGTGTAATAATATTATTATTTAATATTACTAAGTTCAGTAAGTTAGAAACTTATCCTTGCATTCAAAAATATCTTTAAACGTTGGTTATCTCGCTAGTAGTAGCGCATATGCACCCGCAAACCTACAAGTGCACCCCCCACACAAAAACAACAAAATAAAAGCAATGCCAAACAATTACAAGCATCTGGCAAAGAAAAGAAAGGAAAAGGAAGCGATACAAGAACCTAATCCATGTAGTCAAAATCAACGTCTCAGCGCCATCGACGCTAATGCAAACTCAAAAAAACTTGGTGAGTTTTGCGGGGTGGGGTGGGGGAGACCGGTGCCGCGTGGGGGTGTGGTGTTACCGGTAAAAGCGCTAGCTGCCATGCGCGCGATCACGTCCTCCAGTACTTGTTCTTTCTCGCTCTTGCTATTATTACTGTTATTATTATTATTAGTATTATTTTTAGTATTATTATTATTGTTATTACTCTTGTTGTTGTTGTTGTTGCTGTTGTTCTTCTGGGTTTTTTTCTTTTTCTTTTTCTTCTGACTTTCCTCCTCCTCCTCCTCCTCCTCTTCTTCTTCCTCCTCCTCCTCCTCCTCCTTCTTCTTCTTCTTCTTTTTCTTCTTGTCCTGCAGCTGTTGTTGCTTTTCTTTTTCCATCCTTGCCTTCTCTTTCTGCTCCCTTGCATCCCTCTCCTTTCTCTCGTCTTCTAGAAGTTTCTTAATGGATTGTGTTTGATCTGCAATAGCCTTGTTGACAAGGGACTGAACGACTGCTCTCGAAACACCAGCGGCCGAACCCTCCTGAGTACACAATATTATCGTACACAGGACGGTCCGGACACCGGTGATTTCAAAGCAGGCGTTTAATCACTTATAAAGAAGGCAATTACAGAACAAACCAAGGCCATTAAGAATTGCTAGAAGACGAAAGAAATCAGAGGGAGGACAGGGAGAAGAAAAAGGTGCAAGAAAGGAAAGAAAAAAGAGAGGCAACAACAGGAAAAGAAGAAGGAAGGAAAGAAGAAGAAGAAGAAGAAGAAGAAGAAGAAGAAGAAGAAGAAGAAGAAGGAGGAGGAGGAGGAGGAGGAGAGATTTCATACCTCGTCGACGTGCTCTTGCTGTGACTCGTCCTTAACAGCCTTCGGCTTCTTGCTGCTGCTTTTGCCTAGCCAGACACAAATATACTAACAAGCAATAGAGGATGCAAGGTCAATTTGTTACCTGCCTTGCTCTTTTTGGGTTTCTTGTGCGTGGGAGTGGGCGTCTCGTCTTCCTCTTCCTCCTCGACCTCGAGCTCCTCCACCGGTTCTGCACACACCACATGCACATATATTATGATTCATGTTTTCCGTTTTCATATTACATCATACTCATTTTTGCTACCCAATTTCGGTTTCTTGACTCTGCTTGAAGACCGAGGTTCGCCGTTCCCTTCTCTCTTGCGCTAAAATGTGAGAAGAAAGAAAGGGGTGTGTGTTTGTGTGTGCACGTGCGTGTGTGTGTGTGTGTGTGGGGGGGGGTGTGCAAGAAGCATATACGACCTTGTTTGCCATCAGCAGAAGCAAAAGCTCCTTCTTCCGCCAGTAGTAAAGCGTCGGCGGCTCCGTAGGGTCGCCGATGTACTTCAAAAACTGCGGCTTGACTTCCTTCTCGAAGTCAAGCGGCGAGTTAGGAAGCATGCATGAGTGCTTCAGGTTGAACCCGAAGAAAGCCATGAGCTGGTACTGAATTTCGTTGGCAACACCATCTCCGTCAGTATCCACATTGCGTGCGGCGAAATTATAACGCTTTGATCCTGCCAAATACAGTACAACAGACTTTAGCGGCAAGATCAAAGCGTTATATCTTTGGAAAAAACATAATGTACCTCGATTGACTGATGCAGCATTCATTTTTTGCCAGCCGACAGGAAAAATGATGAAGAGACTGCGCATATGCAAATTAAACAAAAGAAATGTTCAATCAATACAATTTTGGGCAACAGGGACCCAGGAGCACAGGGGGAAACTTCCCCCTCCGATGTCTCCACTTGCGTAGACGCCGTGAGCTTAAATTTATTATATTTTTCAAGCACAACGTCC
>WBZZ01000144.1:0-22500 GCA_019918135.1 Paulinella micropora
GTAAGTGTAAGTTCACACATCGATCGAGGTCGGGCGAACTACAAATGATAACGGGACCGGTGCTCTGTGCATGTATATGCACAGCCTATTAACCGCATAAGCAAAATGTGGTTGAGTTTGGGACATGGCCCAAATTAGCTCACCTGCCAATTTTCTTAAGGGCCATTGTCGTATAGAGGCATCAGGGTCTGCTGGATGCGGTTCCTGTTCATTGCATGGCGTTGTCGATGGCTTTGCATTCTCAAAGCCCCGATCCTGTAGCAACCCCTCTATGTATGCTTGTTGATGGATCAGCAAACCGTTCTCAAATCGCTTGAACTGCATACCGCAGAACACCTCTACTTCCCCTTTATCAGTGAAACGAAACGTGCCATCCCCTAGCTTCTTCACCAACTCTTCGTGTTGTTTTTCCTTGAAGCAAAAAGCAAGCATGTCGTCCGTGCGCACAGCAAAATCCATGGAAGCGACCTATCGTCGTAGGCTATCGACGGGGGAAAAGTGCCATCATCGCCCTTCAAAAAGAAAACACAAGCATCCACAGTCGACTGTAAATATCCTATGCTTCGCAAAAAGCTCGCAATATGGTTGTACCATCGTCTTCCTGCCTGTGGAGAGCCGTACAGTGCCTTTCGAACCCTCCAAATCATGCTCGGTTTCTCCTGCAGCTTGCAATCATCCGATGGTATTGCATAGCAAATCTCTTGCATACTGGCGTGTGAGTATGCTTGGCTGAAATCTATGTGTTTTATGAACGCATTGAGTGCAACCAACAATGAGCAAAAGCGTGAGGAGGAAGATGTGTTGTGCCACAGGTGACGAGGTTTCATAAGGGCTGAAATGCTGAAATGGTATCATTTGGTTCCCGTAAATTACTAACCTCGACTTGTCCTTCTTCTCACCTGTGGCCTCGTCCTCCTTTGTTGCGTCTACGAAACCTGTACGATTTGGCTTTACTCTGTCTCTCTCTGCATCTTGCCACGTAGCCCACTCTAGACATCTCGCGTCGTACAGCCCCTGTATTTCTTTCTGCCTAGCCTCCACTACCTGTGGTATTACTCTAAGCTGTTTCTCCGGCTTTCTGAGTACTCTTGTGAATAGACAAACATCTTCATAACGCAAACCATCATTCGTGTCTCTCTGAGATACGAACTGTGTGTCATCGTCCTCAGCTACCGCCAATCTGTAGGCATGTGTTGATGTATTTGCGGGGGTTTGCTTCCTATCACGTTTTCCTCTCACTATGTTCCTTTCATCGACGTTACCATCGATATCTCTTGGGACTTTGGGTTTTGGGGGTGGGACATGTTTGGCATCAACAAACCGAATCCGTCTAACTGAACTTCTCGATGGCGGTCTGTTTCTGTTTCTGAGCACTACCGGCGTGTCCTCAGCTCGTGCGATGCGTTCTAGAGCTGGTATGGGTGGTAGTGGTCGTGCTATGTTTCGCGTAGGTGCTGTGTCGTGCTCTACCACTACAATAGATGACTCGTCCTCGACTTCGTCATTCTTCCTTGTGTCGGTTTGTCGCGAAATTTCATGATTTTCCCGTGAAATTTGTTCATCTCTGTCTGTGGGAAAAATCGATGGGACTTGCATATCTCCATGTTCGATGCTGCCATCAACGTCCATGGTTGTGGTTGTACGTGCAGTGTAGCCACACCTGGTATGATCAAATCTCACGTTCCTATGTTCCTCTACCTTTTGTTTTTCTAACATGTAAATGCGGTAGAGTCTACGAAATAAGTTGTATCCCCACCAACACACCTGGCACAGCAATTGCCATTCCTTTCTTCGATTCCCACAAACGTACCCATGCTAGGCAGCCAATAGGGTGTAAGAAATCTTTCGGTGGCTGTCTTTGCAAAGCTAGCTCATATGTTGTTATTCCTTTGTACTTTCCTATAGGGATGGTGTGACGAGTCGAATCACCCACCCAGCCATTTCCATTTCCTGCCAAAATGATGGTGGTATATGTGCATCCAATCTCATAGCTGTTGCTCTTACTTCGCTTGTCCTATGATCTCTTTCTGTGACAGGATTAGACCTGGGCTCGACCCTTGGTGTGGTCTTCAGAATGATCCCGTTCCGGTCGCAGAACTCCTGCAAACGTCTGGTATTGTATTCGCCATCACATCGTAACTGTTTTACCGTGTTGCTGGTCTGTGCAGCGAAGAACGCAATCACTTTCTGCACAAAAAGCAAATACAATTCCTCCTCTCTTGTTGGTATGAAATTCTTAAAACCAAACTGACTCTCCTTATCTTTCAGGATGAGTTTATACCTGTTCCCTTGCAATGACTTCACGCCCCATGGTCCTCTCGAATCTATGTGTAGGCGCTCACCTATGCGAAAGCCCGAGTCGATGTCTGCGTTCGCTTTGAAGACAGGTAGCCTCGTAATTTTTGACTAGTTGCAACCTGTGCATGCAGTTGTGATCAATTCTCTTATTCTCTTACCTACGATAGTCCGGCCATTTCTCTTTGCCCATTCTTCCATTACTCTAACGCCGGCGTGACCTAACATGCGATGTAATTCTAGAGCTCCAATACTGCGCCATGCTCTAGTCGGTCTCGCTGAGAAATTAGCTATGGCTCGCGAGTCATCGAAAACAGGGTTGTACCTCAGGGCAAAGGCTAATGGCGAGTCCAAGGGTGTGTACAGACGGTAGAGTTTGTTGGGCATCATACGCCCACGACATACCACATGCTCTGGATCAATTGTTAGCGGTTCACGTAGGATTATTACTTGTCTGTTTTGAAAAACGGTTGCATACTTGTACAAGTATGATCGAGTACCCCAGGGGACAGTAACGGGTAGAGGGTCTTCTTACTAACTAACGCCTCCTGCAAATGTGAGCTATTCTCATTACATTTGCCGTCTATCACTGGCAAAGACGCATCCGCTGTCACATTGACCTCCATTGTGTGCTCCGTAATCCCCGCTAAATGTACCGTCTTTCCCGTCTTCACTCTATTCATGGGCATCATGTGGTGCACTAGCGTTCTATTGCACCCAGAGTCCACTATTGTCAGCACTGTCGCTGACTCATCTACCCTATATGCCACTGCTGTCTCTACCATCGCTTCTTCCTCCCCCCGGACCGTAGTGTCGGAGTCTATTGCAGTGGCAGTGAATGTTGAGTGTACTCTCGACGGTTGGTAATCTAAGTCACTAGCTGACTGTCTAACGTGTGCCTGCAGTATGGTGGGGGGTGATATTATACCGTAATCGGTGAAGCCATACAACCTTCTGTATATCCTTCTTAGGTCTTCTTTGTCGTAGCGTGCTGGCATCTGGTACCTTGTCCCCGCCGGTCCTCCAAGCATAATCTCGTACCTAGTGAGGCATTGAAAAGCAAATATTGCGTAGTCGAAATTAACCGATTCTATGCCGCAAGGCGGCAAGAATTGTAACTGTGTCTCGCTAATTAGTCTATTGTTTATGTCGGAGGCCACAAACTGACAAAAATACGTATGTGCTTTCCAATCTTCCCTCTGATGTTCTTTGTTGCAGTACCATACCCACTTACATCCCATACATCTCTTCATGGGGTGCATTAAGTCTTGTGTCTGATCACAACGCTCACACGATGCAGGTGGTTCGTGCAATGAGTGTGGTAAGTCTGCGGGGTAAATACCTGGTGGCTGAAAGTTGGCGCAGAGCTTGCAGCGTCCCACCACCGTCTGCCAGTCGCCAGGTATGATGTTGAAACCTAAGCGCAAGCTCCAGTATTCCATCTCCATAATTGTAGCATGCCTAAAGCAGTAATGTACGTCGATGGCCCAGAACCAGGGTCCATCGGTGATGATTGGGTGCGATGAGGGAGTGGTGGTAATGACTTGATCTCTATCAAGTATATTTAATGGAAATATAACTCCTACACGGGTTTTTGGTCTACTACTCTGCCAAACTGGTCTGCCCACCGGTGTCATTCTATGCTCAATCGATACAGATGAGCGTGGGATGGTGAAGTATGGTAACCACGACAACGATGGTATCCCTTTCTTTACCTCGTCGCTAGGGTACCACGGCTCTTCCCTAGGCACAATATAGCTAGTTGGGGCTCCCAATCGCCATGTTGGTGGCCAGTGTCTCGGTGGCCCCGGGAATCCGTGCGGGTCGACCGTCTTTCTGTGCAGCTTACGAAGAAACACCCACACATTCAGTTTGGATCGATAATCATTTTCGCTCCTGTGTTAAGCTATCCCACGGTATTTCTCTAGGCCTAGTGGCCATGAAGGACTGAAAGTCCATATGTGGTGTCACTGCTCCTATCGCTACTAGTGAACTCTCCACTTCTTGTGTTTTTGCCTCAGTTTTATCTTCTGTGAGCACGCTATCACTACGCTCCTCTGCCTCTACAGTAGTCGGGGCATCGGAGGCTCTTGCCGTCGTAGCAGTTATCGGCATTGCCACACCCACTGCATCTACTAAACTATCCGGAGAGCGGAGGGGCAACTCCAACGCATTTCGTCATCGTCAGAGTCTTTGTGCGCTACCTCCTCATCTTCTACAATGAGTCCCACGAAGCCTATCGATTGATTACTTACCCC
Organism: Paulinella micropora; assembly: GCA_019918135.1. Taxonomy (NCBI): domain Eukaryota; phylum Cercozoa; class Imbricatea; order Euglyphida; family Paulinellidae; genus Paulinella; species Paulinella micropora. The sequence continues at coordinate 4,554 of WBZZ01000144.1, forward strand.
ACGTGGCGGCGTCGGAATGTGCGTTTCCATACCTGGGTAGTCGTAACTTCCTTCGAGGTCCCCTTCTTGCACGCACCGCCAGGGGTCTACCGAGCATTGGACAATGAGCATTAATGAGCTTACTTGTGATCGAGACAGGTCGGTCCTTCTACTCAATCTTTTCATGATGTGTTCTATTACCTGAACCTCTTCAGTTGTTTTTTTGTTGGTATCGCGCCGAACCGCACCATCCATTACCTTGCCGTACAGATTGACGTCTGGAGGCTTGCGGTTGTCATTCTCCGACTTGGTTCCCGCTTCTGCTGCGCCTTCCTTGGGGTCGTCCTTCATGATCAGCGGGCAGTCCCAGAAGGCACACGCCCCGTTGATAACCATGTGCGCGCAGTTCTTCAATCGCTGTTTGGGTGGTTCGTTGTCGGCAACCTTCGGTTCCTTTTCGCTCCTTGATGTGCGTTAGCGTTGCTGTTTCCGTTGTCGACCGGCCTCTTAACTCCTGTTACTTTTTCGAAGTTTCCGGCGTAGGGCTTGCGAGTCAAGACAGGAAATGTCTTACCCGTATCAATCTCCATGAGGGGTGGCAAGTCGTTGAGATCGACCTCGCCATCGACGGCCATGCCTAGCCATGCGTCGTCCACCTCGTCATGGATGCTACTTTCATCTCTCTTGCCACGTTGGCAGTATGTCGCATGTTATTAACACTGTTACGGTTTCTGTCGTTGTTGTTATTGGGCCGTCCCCATCGTCCGTTGCGTCCATTGGACGATCGCCGGTTGCGGTTCCGCCCGCCCGCGTTGAATTTATTTCTGTTGTTGACAGGACCTCGGATCTTGCATTCGTTTCCCGAGTGTGTCGGCTTATTAACACACTCAGGCCTAAGACACCGGACACGACAATCCTTAATTACTGGTTTGCTCCGGGCTTCGCCCGGAGTTAACCGCCGTTAAAGTTCCGAGGAGACGTTTCGCTTTTACGGTAGTCCGGTCGGCGCGGCGTAGCCGTGCCGGCGGAGCCGGCGCGTGTTTGATCCGGCGTCTGGTTAGGCCTAGGTTGGAAAGTTGGGAAGATCGAAAGACGCATCAGAGAAACTATCTTCAATGCATGCTATTGAAAAGAAAATCAAAGTTGGTAGCATTGTTTCAACTCTTGCAGCATATCACGTTCAAGACGATGATTTATTTCACAGATTTAGACAAAATTCTGAAACCGTACGAATCACCGGGGTCGTGATGAGTTTCACTGATAAACAGGCTACTATTCGCCTCAACACAGAGGGAAATCAATGGTCTGTGCAAGTCCCCGTGGTTTGATTCGTATGGAAGATGAATCCAAGAAGTGGAAGTATTTGAATGCATCAGGGGAAGTGATTTGGGACTCGAATACCGACCAGGTTGTCGAGATGAAATTTACTAAGATTCCCTTGAATGCTAATGTCTCACGTGATGATTTTATTCAGTCAATCAGAGACGTGAATGGCATTATGTGGAATAGCAACGGTAGCAACGAGGCTAAGGCCAAGAAGCAGAAAGCCAAAGCAATTGCGACTCACCTCGAGAACTTATACAACGCTACAAATCTGCGAAAGTTGTATAACGAATACTTTACTGAGGTAAGAGAAGTCAAAGGGAATTGCAGTAAGGGGGTTGTCGCTTCAGCAATCGCATCTCAGATCGTAGACAAGGGAGTTGAGTGGCCCTTCATTGTCCAAGCAGAGCTTGTTGAGAAACAAGAGCAGAAAGACGATGACGATGATGACTTAGAGCCGGAGGCCGGTCAGCCTCGAAGCAAGAAGCAGAAAAAAGGCACGAAGCAAGAGATCGAACTTCAGAATGTCATCGATGATGCTCTGCGGAAACAAGAGGAGCTAAAGGCGAAGCTTGCCAATGCTCTTCAAGTTGGGAACAAGGCAGAACTGTCCGCTTCGATGCTTCTGTGCTCTCAGAGTTGCAAGAGACCAACGAGGAGCTGGAACGCAAAATCAAGGAGGCAGCCAACGAAAAAGGTATTGACTCCTCCTCCTTCCTCGCAGCACTTGGCTTTTCGACATCTGTTTCCGGAGATGAGAAGGCTAGATTGACTCAATAGTTTCAGAGTCTGCCGGGTTCCGAAGATGTAGATTTTGACGTACTCAAAAAGATAAAGTTGGGAAAAGAGTACATCAATCTCAAAGAGCTGCCATCAAAAAAGAAAACTCTCATTGGCGAAACTCATGAGTCGGAACCCAAATCTGTTACTGTTGAGAAGTTCTTAGACTTAGTTCGTAGGCTCGTCGTCCTGTACTCCAGACATCATCCTCAGCACGCTGAGGACATGTGGGAGCATTACCGTTACCTCGAGCTTATCGTAAGAAAGAACACGTTGCAGTCGACAATGAGATGGGACAAGGCAGTACACGGTAGGAGTTCGTTAGGGCAATGGCATAAGGGCAACTTTCCCTTTGTGTTAGCTACAGCCTTCCTCGAGCCTCTTTCCCCCCCTCCCCCCCCATTCTCATTCTTCCAACCAGTCCATTGGCCAATGCGTCCTCAAGCAACAACAACGCAGTGCGAACAATACCCATGGTGGTGGACAAGCTAGACAGCAGAACCAGAGGTCGAAGAAGGTGTGCTTCAACTGGGCAGACGGCCGCGACTGTAGCTATAAGGAGGATTGCCGCTTCCTCCACCAATGCCCGGTCTGCCCTGACAACAAAGATCACAAACGAGTGGACTGCCCGGACAGTGGCAACGAGAAGTGGGGAAAGCGTAAGGCAAACAAGTGATGGGGCCCTGGGAGTGAAAGCTCCGCAGTGGAGCAAGTAGCTCTCAGGGTCGGCTTACATCAGCCAGAGGTCTCCTCAGGTGAGACTTCCTCTTCCACTGCTGTCTCCCTTTCTGACTCAACTCGCAGGACGTGGGATCCAGGTGGGCGCAAGCACGCGACCAAGGTCAAAGTTGCTAAAGGAGGCAATCTTTCTTTCAGCAAGCTTCCCACTAACTTCGAATCCTTATCTTCTCATACTGTGGCCTTGGTGCCACCTGCTAATATGACTGGGCCCACCGGCTCCACTATTTTCCAGCTCTCGTCCCCATCGTCAAGAAGTGACTCGGCTCTTACTTTCGTTCATGTTCAAGCTGTAGGGCATAGCTCATCTACCTCTACAGCCCCTTTCGTTTCAGCTTCTTCTATCATTTCCAAAGAGGCTTCAATGCTTCACACCTCCTCCTTAGATGGACAAGTGTCACCTATCTCCCCTTTGTCGGGTACTTGTCCTGTCTCTTCTCCTACTTCTTCTTCTATCTCTCCTTGTTCGTTTTTGTCTCTCTCTTCCTGTCCTTCTATCAGCTTTGCAACCAGTCAGCATTGGCAACTCCAACAACAACAGAAACGTCATCAACAAACACAACAAACACAACAACAACAATAGCAACAACAATAATAACAACAGCAACAACAGCAACAACAAGCTGGTGTTTCGTTCTTTGTCTGTCTAGAGTTCTGAGGGGTGTGGGTGTCGGTTTCTCACTTGCTTTCCGTTTCTCTTTCTCTTTCACTTGCGAGGGTTTTGTTTGCAATGGTGAGGCTTGCACACGTTCTGTGTCTTGTGAGGTCGTGAGGGCAGGAGTGGTTGTTGTAGAGGTTTTGGGGTGTTGAGTACTAGTGAGAGTGCGGTGTGGATGGTTGTGGGTCTGTCTCGGAGTGTGTTTCGAGCTAATGGAGCACTCGACATTCCCCCCCCCCCCTCCCCCTCCACTGGCTCTTGCATTTTCAATTGTGTTGCCACAGCTGATCACTGTAGACACTACCCACGCTCTGCTTTGCTGGTGTGCAGTGCAAGGGCAAGGTGGGGGACAGGACAGATAGCAAGGCACCGAAGCATACAGGGCGCAGTGCGGGAGGGTGAGCCTCCTAAAGGGTGTTGTGCTTTTGTCAGCTCGGTGACGTGGCCAGTTGTGTCGGACATGGTGTCAGTTGGGATTGAGCACCCACTTCCACTGACACAATAAGTTGCAAAGCCAGAGTACAAAGCAGTAGGCCCGTTGTGCTTTGCCGTGGTAACTGGCTGGATTGAGCACCCCCGGCCCACGGGACACAACAACTTACCTTGCAAAGTTATTGTCGCATTCGTACTGCATCATCGTATCTGTTCAAGCAGTATTACAGCTTTAATAAGAAAAGGCGCGAACTGTGCGTTTGTATACAACTCTTCAAGTAGGCAGATACAATGAACTCTTAATAAGAACACTATGGCTGCTTTGAGTCCTGACTCTATGAGAGCAGGTGAAATACCAGTAAATAGTAGAGAGCATTGGACAATTAATTGGACCCTTCCTCCTCAGCTATGTCCGTATTGCTATTTTCGTTGGTAGGACAACTACGTTTTTACTTTTAGTAATTACTTTGCGACTGGTAGGTAATTTATTCGTATAGTAGAATGACCGTATAGTTCTAGTCAATTATTGTAACGGACGTAACGGTCCATATTGGCATTCAGGATTGGACACTAATCATTGTGTAATAATTACAGTCGTGCGGACTTTATTTCAGTTTCATTATTACCTTTGAGTTTGTCAGTTCTGCTATCTACGTGCGGATTAAAAGTGTCGATTGGTATCGTGGCTTCTAACGGAGTCTCTCAGCAAACCGGCGTCTAAGGTATTAGGCACGTGAGTGACCGGGAATTTACCTTATCACTGGTTATGAGCCGCTGGGATAGCGAATTTCGGCACAATTCACTACAGTTGCTGTCTCACACTCCAGTGGAAACAAGAAAGATTTGCAGAGTTGCTACTATCAGATAGAGCAATACGCATATGGTATTAGCACAACTCTCGGAGACATGTTTCATGATGCCTTCAAAGACCATATGGCAGCGAAGACCAAATATGGTTACGACAGAGACAGGATGAGAAAGGCAGAGGAAATGAATGAGCCGAGAGAACCACACGAGGTAGACACACCGGAGGGATCAGATGAAAAAGATGAAACACGACAACCGAGACAGAGAGGTAGTCAAACAGCACAAGACGGAAAGACAGCGGTAGAGAAACCAGACAACTGGAAAGATCTATCGAAAGAAGAGCAGAAGGATTGGGAAGACAGAACGAAGAGAAGAAGGAAAAGGGCAATGACGAGAAGCAACAAAGACATTCACATACTGCGAAAGAAAAAGTATAAAGACGAGCAACAATATCTGCATCCGATTCGTTGCAGGATGTTTCAACTTCTCGTTACAACCGCATTCTCTGAAACCAAAGTGGTTCAATTCCTTCACAGCAAAAAGGCACATTGCCAGTTTGAAAAAGTCTGCATCGTAAAAGAAAAATACGGTAATATAAGCGGTGCGGCGAGATATGTCGAGGAGAAAGCCTTTAAAGATAAGAGACCAAGACCGGCAGAAGATATGGAAGAATATCTTACCCAACATCAACTCCAGAAGCAATGGCTTGAAGCCTTGCGAGGAGCAAATTTTGGGGAAGATGAGGCAGTGAACGGACTGTTAGATAAGCTAGCTGAACACGAAGCTTACGGAACAACATTCTTCAATGACTACTACAGACTAGCGGCAGCGAACAGACCAACACACGATGAAATAATAGAGTCAGCAAAGGAAATTTACGTGCTGTGGGATGCGAAGCGACAGAGATTGAGGAAGGAGCGTAAGAAGGAGAGGGAGAGAAAGAGAGAGGGTAAGGGAGCGAATCTACTGTTTGGAGAGGGAGAGGGAGGAGAGAGAGGAGAAAAGAGAGAGAAGAACAAGAAATGGACTAAGAACGGGAAGGGCAAGGGTAACAAGAATGGGAGTGATAGTTCAGAGCGGGAATGGTGGCTGACAGCGACATGCTATAACTGCTATCAGACTGGACACACAAAGCGTTTTTGCCCCAAACAAAAGTCAGGCCCCAAACGAACTAGTCCAAAGTCAGTCTAACTCTGACTCCACAAAGAGGAAGCAAGAGACAAGAGTGGCAAATTTAGAAAGAAAGGAGCCAAAGGAGTCACTCTCATGATGGGAGAGGTAGGAGAGGAGGGTGAGGAGGAAGAAGGAGATAAGTCTGAGGGGGAAGACAGCTCAGAAGAAGAAGAGTATGGGCTAGTCATAATGGAGGGTAGCGAAGAAGCAATGGAGGGAAACATAGAAAGCGAGGAAAGCATTATTGCTCGTAAAGCAGAGCAAGAGGGCGAGGAGGATAGTGAGCCTCCAAAGGAGCAAAGTGAGAACAAACCCTTGGATCAACCCGCAAGAGCCCGTGGGGGAGGAGGGGGGGGGGGTTGGAATGTCGAGTGCTCCATTAGCTCGAAACACACTCCGAGACAGACCCCACAACCATCCACACCGCACTCTCACTAGTACTCAACACCCCAAAACCTCTACAACAACCACTCCTGCCCTCACGACCTCACAAGACACAGAACGTGTGCAAGCCTCACCATTGCAAACAAAACCCTCGCAAGGGAAAGAGAAAGAGAAACGGAAAGCAAGTGAGAAACCGACACACACACCCCTCAGAACTCTAAAGAACGAAACACCAGCTTGTTGTTGCTGTTGCTGCTGCTGTTGTTGTTGTTGTTGTTGTTGTTGTTGTTGTTGTTGTTGTTGTGTTTGTTGTGTTTGTTGATGACGTTGCTGTTGTTGTTGGAGTTGCCAATGCTGACTGGTTGCAAAGCTGATGGAAGGATAGGAAGAGAGAGACAAAAACGAACAAGGAGAGATAGAAGAAAGCAACTTTGACCTTGGTCGCGTGCTTGCGCCCACCTGGATCCCGCGTCCTGCGAGTTGAGTCAGAAAGGGAGACAGCAGTGGAAGAGGAAGTCGCACCTGAGGAGAGCTCTGGCTGATGTAAGCCGACCCTGAGAGCTACTTGCTCCACTGCGGAGCTTTCACTCCCAGGGCCCCATCACTTGTTTGCCTTACGCTTTCCCCACTTCTCGTTGCCACTGTCCGGGCAGTCTACTCGTTTGTGATCTTTGTTGTCAGGGCAGACCGGGCATTGGTGGAGGAAGCGGCAATCCTCCTTATAGCTACAGTCGCGGCCGTCTGCCCAGTTGAAGCACACCTTCTTCGACCTCTGGTTCTGCTGTCTAGCTTGTCCACCACCACGGATATTGTTCGCACTGCGTTGTTGTTGCTTGAGGACGCCTTGGCCAATGGACTGGTTGGAAGAATGAGAATGGGGGGGGGGGGGGAGAGGCTCGAGGAAGGCTGTAGCTAACACAAATGGAAGGGTGCCCTTATGCCATTGCCCTAACGAACTCCTACCGCGTACTGCCTTGTCCCATCTCATTGTCGACTGCAACGTGTTCTTTCTTACGATAAGCTCGAGGTAACGGTAATGCTCCCACATGTCCTCAGCGTGCTGAGGATGATGTCTGGAGTACAGGACGACGAGCCTACGAACTAAGTCTAAGAACTTCTCAACAGTAACAGATTTGGGCTCCGACTCATGAGTTTCGCCAATGAGAGTTTTCTTTTTTGATGGCAGCTCTTTGAGATTGATGTACTCTTTTCCCAACTTTATCTTTTTGAGTACGTCAAAATCTACATCTTCGGAACCCGGCAGACTCTGAAACTCTTGAGTCAATCTAGCCTTCTCATCTCCGGAAACAGATGTCGAAAAGCCAAGTGCTGCGAGGAAGGAGGAGGAGTCAATACCTATTTCGTTGGCTGCCTCCTTGATTTTGCGTTCCAGCTCCTCGTTGGTCTCTTGCAACTCTGAGAGCACAGAAGCATCGAAGCGGACAGTTCTGCCTTGTTCCCAACTTGAAGAGCATTGGCAAGCTTCGCCTTTAGCTCCTCTTGTTTCCGCAGAGCATCATCGATGGCATTCTGAAGTTCGATCTCTTGCTTCGTGCCTTTTTTCTGCTTCTTGCTTCGAGGCTGACCTGCCTCCGGCTCTAAGTCATCATCGTCATCGTCTTTCTGCTCTTGTTTCTCAACAAGCTCTGCTTGGACAATGAAGGGCCACTCAACTCCCTTGTCTACGATCTGAGATGCGATTGCTGAAGCGACAACCCCCTTACTGCAATTCCCTTTGACTTCTCTTACCTCAGTAAAGTATTCGTTATATAACTTTCGCAGATTTGTAGCGTTGTATAAGTTCTCGAGGTGAGTCGCAATTGCTTTGGCTTTCTGCTTCTTGGCCTGAGCATCGTTGCTACCGTTGCTATTCCACAGAATGCCATTCACGTCTCTGATTGACTGAACAAAATCATCACGTGAGACATTAGCATTCAAGGGAATCTTAGTAAATTTCAGCTCGACAACCTGGTCGGTATTCGAGTCCCAAATCACTTCCCCTGATGCATTCAAATACTTCCACTTCTTGGATTCATCTTCCATACGAATCAAACCACGGGGACTTGCACAGACCATTGATTTCCCTCTGTGTTGAGGCGAATAGTAGCCTGTTTATCAGTGAAACTCATCACGACCCAGGTGATTCGTACGGTTTCAGAATTTTGTCTAAATCTGTGAAATAAATCATCGTCTTGAACGTGATATGCTGCAAGAGTTGAAACAATGCTACCAACTTTGATTTTCTTTTCAATAGCATGCATTGAAGATAGTTTCTCTGACGCGTCTTTCGATCTTCCCAACTTTCCAACCTAGGCCTAACCAGACGCCGGATCAAACACGCGCCGGCTCCGCCGGCACGGCTACGCCGCGCCGGCCGGACTACAGTAAAAGCGAAACGTCTCCTCGGAACTTTAACGGCGGTTAACTCCGGGCGAAGCCCGGAGCAAACCAGTAATTAAGGATTGTCGTGTCCGGTGTCTTAGGCCTGAGTGTGTTAATAAGCCGACACACTCGGGAAACGAATGCAAGATCCGAGGTCCTGTCAACAACAGAAATAAATTCAACGCGGGCGGGCGGAACCGCAACCGGCGATCGTCCAATGGACGCAACGGACGATGGGGACGGCCCAATAACAACAACGACAGAAACCGTAACAGTGTTAATAACATGCGACATACTGCCAACGTGGCAAGAGAGATGAAAGTAGCATCCATGACGAGGTGGACGACGCATGGCTAGGCATGGCCGTCGATGGCGAGGTCGATCTCAACGACTTGCCACCCCTCATGGAGATTGATACGGGTAAGACATTTCCTGTCTTGACTCGCAAGCCCTACGCCGGAAACTTCGAAAAAGTAACAGGAGTTAAGAGACCGGTCGACAACGGAAACAGCAACGCTAACGCACATCAAGGAGCGAAAAGGAACCGAAGGTTGCCGACAACGAACCACCCAAACAGCGATTGAAGAACTGCGCGCACATGGTTATCAACGGGGCGTGTGCCTTCTGGGACTGCCCGCTGATCATGAAGGACGACCCCAAGGAAGGCGCAGCAGAAGCGGGAACCAAGTCGGAGAATGACAACCGCAAGCCTCCAGACGTCAATCTGTACGGCAAGGTAATGGATGGTGCGGTTCGGCGCGATACCAACAAAAAAACAACTGAAGAGGTTCAGGTAATAGAACACATCATGAAAAGATTGAGTAGAAGGACCGACCTGTCTCGATCACAAGTAAGCTCATTAATGCTCATTGTCCAATGCTTGGTAGACTCCTGGCGGTGCGTGCAAGAAGGGGACCTTGAAGGAAGTTACGACTACCCAGGTATGGAAACGCACATTCCGACGCCGCCACGGGGGGTAAGTAATCAATCGATAGGCTTCGTGGGACTCATTGTAGAAGATGAGGAGGTAGCGCACAAAGACTCTGACGATGACGAAATGCGTTGGAGTTGCCCCTCCGCTCTCTGAATAGTTTAGTAGATGCAGTGGGTGCGGCAATGCCGATAACTGCTACGACGGCAAGAGCCTCCGATGCCCCGACTACTGTAGAGGCAGAGGAGCGTAGTGATAGCGTGCTCACAGAAGATAAAACTGAGGCAAAAACACAAGAAGTGGAGAGTTCACTAGTAGCGATAGGAGCAGTGACACCACATATGGACTTTCAGTCCTTCATGGCCACTAGGCCTAGAGAAATACCGTGGGATAGCTTAACACAGGAGCAGAAAATAGACGAAAATGATTATCGATCCAAACTGAATGTGTGGGTGTTTCTTCGTAAGCTGCACAGAAAGACGGTCGACCCGCACGGATTACCGGTGCCACCGAGACATTGGCCACCAACATGGCGATTGGGAGCCCCAACTAGCTATATTGTGCCTAGGGAAGAGCCGTGGTACCCTAGCGACGAGGTAAAGAAAGGGATACCATCGTTGTCGTGGTTACCACACTTCACCATCCCACACTCATCTGTATCGATTGAGCATAGAATGACACCGGTGGGCAGACCAGTTTGGCAGAGTAGTAGACCAAAAATCCGTGTAGGAGTTATATTTCCATTAAATATACTTGATAGAGATCAAGTCATTACCACCACTCCCTCATCGCACCCAATCATCACCGATGGACCCCGGTTTTGGGCCATCGACGTACATTACTGCTTTAGGCATGCTACAATTATGGAGATGGAATACTGGAGCTTGCGTTTAGGTTTCAACATCATACCTGGCGACTGGCAGACGGTGGTGGGACGCTGCAAGCTCTGCGCCAACTTTCAGCCACCAGGTATTTACCCCGCAGACTTAGCACACTCATTGCACGAACCACCTGCATCGTGTGAGCGTTGTGATAAGACACAAGACTTAATGCACCCCATGAAGAGATGTATGGGATGTAAGTGGGTATGGTACTGCAACAAAGAACATCTGAGGGAAGATTGGAAAGCACATACGTATTTTTGTCAGTTTGTGGCCTCCGACATAAACAATAGACTAATTAGCGAGACACAGTTACAATTCTTGCCGCCTTGCGGCATAGAATCGGTTAATTTCGACTACGCAATATTTGCTTTTCAATGCCTCACTAGGTACGAGATTGTGCTTGGAGGACCGGCGGGGACAAGGTACCAGATGGCAGCACGCTACGACAAAGAAGACCTAAGAAGGATATACAGAAAGTTGTATGGCTTCACCGATTACGGTATAATATCACCCCCCACCATACTGCAGGCACACGTTAGACAGTCAGCTAGTGACTTAGATTACCAACCGTCGAGAGTACACTCAACATTCACTGCCACTGCAATAGACTCCGACACTACGGTCCGGGGGGAGGAAGAAGCGATGGTGGAGGCAGCAGTGGCATATAGAGTAGATGAGTCAGCGACAGTGCTGACAATAGTGGACTCTGGGTGCAATAGAACGCTAGTGCACCACATGATGCCCATGAATAGAGTGAAGACGGGAAAGACGGTACATTTAGCGGGGATTACGGAGCACACAATGGAGGTCAATGTGACAGCGGATGCGTCTTTGCCAGTGATAGACGGCAAATGTAATGAGAATAGCTTACATTTGCAGGAGGCGTTAGTTAGTAAGAAGACCCTCTACTCGTTACTGTCCCCTGGGGTACTCGATCATACTTGTACAAGTATGCAACCGTTTTTCAAAACAGACAAGTAATAATCCTACGTGAACCGCTAACAATTGATCCAGAGCATGTGGTATGTCGTGGGCGTATGATGCCCAACAAACTCTACCGTCTGTACACACCCTTGGACTCCCCATTAGCCTTTGCCCTGAGGTACAACCCTGTTTTCGATGACTCGCGAGCCATAGCTAATTTCTCAGCGAGACCGACTAGAGCATGGCGCAGTGTTGGAGCTCTAGAATTACATCGCATGTTAGGTCACGCCGGCGTTAGAGTAATGGAAGAATGGGCAAAGAGAAATGGCCGGACTATCGTAGGTAAGAGAATAAGAGAATTGATCACAACTGCATGCACAGGTTGCAACTAGTCAAAAATTACGAGGCTACCTGTCTTCAAAGCGAACCCAGACATCGACTCGGGCTTTCGCATAGGTGAGTGCCTACACATGGATTCGAGAGGACCATGGGGCGTGCAGTCATTGCAAGGGAACAGGTATAAACTCATCCTGAAAGATAAGGAGAGTCAGTTTGGTTTTAAGAATTTCACACCAACAAGAGAGGAGAAATTGTACATCGTAACTGTTTTACCGTGTTGCCGGTCTGTGCAGCGAAGAACGCAATCACTTTCTGCACAAAAGGCGAATACAATACCAGACGTTTGCAGGAGTTCTGCGACCGGAACGGGATCATTCTGAAGACCACACCAAGGGTCGAGCCCAGGTCTAACCCTGTCGCAGAAAGAGATCATAGGACAAGCGAAGTAAGAGCAACAGCTATGAGATTGGATGCACATTTACCACCATCATTTTGGCAGGAAATGGAAATGGCTGGGTGGGTGATTCGACTCGTCACACCCATCCCTATAGGAAAATACAAAGGAATAACAACAAATGAGCTAGCTTTGCAAAGACCCCCGGCCCACGGGACACAACAACCTACATTACAAAGTTATTGTTGAACAGTAGGCCAGTTGTGCTTTGCCGTGGTAACTGGCGGGATTGAGCATCCCCGGCCCACGGGACACAACAACTTACCTTGCAAAGTTATTGTCGCATTCGTACTGCATCATCGCATCTACTCCTTGTGTCGCTGTTGTGACGGTGTGAGGAGTGAGAGAGAGGTGTGGGGAGGTCGTGAGCTCTGAAGAACCGTGCATAGGACACGAGGGGAGGAGCGAAAGGTGTGTGTTTAGGTGGTTGTACCAAAAACAACTACAAACCTAGGTAGGTCAAAGAACTGACTTTGCAGATAGAGCTGCTAGTACTAGATGGGAAGCTATCATAGGTGGTAGCTGAGGTAGCCTCAGTGTAGTTTGAGCAGTAGAGTCAGTGGTAACACACGTGGTTGAAGAGAGATAAAGAGAGTAAAGGGTGGTGTGGACAAGCAAAACACTACTCTGTGTAGTGTGTGTGTGAGTCTGCTCGTGGCCTCTGTTGTGTTCTCTCTGTGTGGGTGTGTGTGATTGCTTGCCTGTGTCTGTGCCATCAGAAGAGCGTAAGCATAGCGTGACCCTATCTCTATTTAGCAAGTAGAGAGCATAGCTGTGTGCTGTGTGTAAGTGTGTGTGTGTGGAGCGTGTGTCTGTTCGAGACTGACGGTGGTTAGAAATGACTACGAGTAAGACAGACAATAAGATTACGTTCACCGGCAAAGAGGCATGGATCCTATTGCGTAGGCAGGTAGTGCAAAGCTGTAATGCTAAGGCCCCTAAGGAAGTGCTGCAGCGTGCTGACGCACGCAAACAATATGTACATCGCCAAAACGTATTAGGATACAGCTTAAGGGTAGGGAGGTGCCCCCCTTTATACTAGCTTGGGAAGAGGTAGCAGAGTGGAATGATTGGGCTGACTTGGAAGAAGTGGTAAAGGAATACTTCGAGGACAAAGCCAAGGGTCCTACTCGCCTGTGGCCTATGCCCAACCCCAAACCGGAAGCTTCAAACCTTGAGGAGGCATTAGGGGTAGAGGAAGGAAAGAAAACCCCAGCCAAGCGTTACAAACCGGTATTTGGCAGTCCGAAGGATAAACCCACCCCTGAGACGGAAGAAACAAAGGAGGAGGAGGAGGAAGATGAAGATCGGCACACCTATGACCTTTACTCTAGTGGGTATGCTAGCACTGACAAACCTAGGCTGTCAACTGGCAAGGGCTCAGACTTAGAGGGCGACAGCAAGAGTGGGGCCTCCAGAAGACAGACGGACCACTCTAAGGTCAAAACCCCACTAGGGGGTGCTGATCGTGCTGCCGCACTGACACGACAGGTGATGGTCTATGACGCTAGTGTACTTGCTGAGATGAGTAAGCAAAAGGAGAGGGTGTTCAATATCATCTATGCCATGCTCGGGGGTGAAGCGAAGAGCCTAGTGCGTGACTTAGCTGATCCGGAGAAGCTGACCTTTGGCCAAAGCCCTAAGCACTGTGGGACAGACTGCTAGCCCGGTACAAGAAAGCCGACCCCTCCGATGTAGGACACGGTGAAGGAACTGAATGACTTCCTCTTTACGAGTAAGCAACAGTACGTCGATCAGTGTGTAGACTTGAACGCTAGGAGAGACTGGTTGGCCGACTATGGTCAAGCCCCAACAGACGACCGGCTGCAACAAATAGTGAAGGACGCGTTAGTGGGCCCAAAGCAATCTGACTCTAGGGTGAAGAAAGCTTGGCAAGTCTGGGTTGAAATGGCTGAACTGAACCGTAAACAGTTCAAGTGGGACTTTGCCTCCTGGTGAAGGTTCGTGCAAGATCGTGCCCTGGAGCTAGACAAGAAGTTTGACCGGGCCAGAGTGACTAGTTCCATGGAGAAAGGTTTGGCAGCTCGCAAGGCCGGAAAAGGGAAACCCAAGGACGAGTGCTGGCTCTTCAGCAAGGAAGGCAAATGCACTCATGGTGCCTCCTGCCGCTACCTCCATGTTGGAGGGAAGGTGAGAGGGGTGTGTTTCTTGTGGGACAAACAAGGGGAGTGTAGATAGACAGACAAATGTAGGTTTGAGCATGACCCCATTAAAGCCAAGAAGACCCCTCCCAAACCGGCAGACACCCCCAAGGGGGAGAAAAGCAAGAAGAGCGAGAAGCGCAAGGGGCCAAAGTGCTTTAACCGCTTTGAAAAGGGGCACATCGCCGGGAAGTGCAGCAAGAAGTGCCGGTTGTGCGGGGGCAAGCACAAGTTGAGCAAGTGCCCGGAGAAAAGCCGAAAGGAGAAGGGCGAGGCAGCAAAAGGCTCAAAAGGGGGGAGTGATAGCGATGACTCCGAGGATGAGGAGCCGGGCGTAGCCTTAGCTTAGATGGTAAAGTTCCTAACCGGCAAGTCGAAAGACAAAGCCCTCATGGCTAAACCCGGGGGTGCCAACCTTCCCGAGCCGATCATGCCACCAGAGGACGAGAAGATCTTGCTTGAGGATGATGCTGACATAGATAATAATAAGATGAATGAGGGGCGATGCCATGGAGTAGCGGAAGGAAAGCGCCGGTGCGTAGTTCGGTTGAAGGACCTTGAGTCTCCCTTCAACAGCCTCAGGATTAAGGCGGCCAATCTCATCGATACTATTAGCAACTATTGCGTTGAGCATCAGTACCAGCGAGCCAAGCAAGAGAGAGAGAATGCCTTGCGCCGGTGGGCAGCCGACATAGCACGAAGGGATCATCTGGCTCTAATGTGCGAGATGGGAGAACGGGGGTTAGAAACCCAAATCAAAAGTGGGAGTCATCCCCTAATGGTTGAGGCCATAGTGAGATATGAAGCCGCGAAGCGGGGTATCCCGTGGAACCGGTCCCTCTTGCCCATCATCCACTATGCAAAGCCCCGTGAACCCGGACAGTTCACCGAATGGGTCATTTGCCGACAACCGGAAACATGGGAGGCGTCGGGTGTACCCTCATGGCGGAAGGTGTACCGCCAACAAGAACCTCAGGCCGGTGCACAAGCGAAGCACATGTACTTCAGAGGTGGGTATCCCGGGCCTCGTGGGGGAGTTGTGGCCCCGCCCGTAGCATCGGTGCCTGTATGCGCCCAAGAGGTGAAGGGGACTCCCCTCCGTCCGGTAGCACCCAACCCCCGTGGAGAGAGTAAGGGTAGACCTAGCGGGGCGAGCGGGCCGTCAGCGGTACCTGCCCCGAAGGTTGAGATTGGTTCAAAGGCCGAGCCGGCTGAGGCTGGTAGTGGTATCATGAGCCAAAACCTGAAATCTTTACTCAAAGCAGAATGGGAAAAGGTACATGGGGTGAAGGTGAAGCCCGGCCCGGAGGACTACCAACCCGATGGTTTGGCGGACGTGGAAGATGAGCCCCCGGAGATGCAGCCCGATGCCGATCCTTCCTCGGATTCCGACGGGGAAGGGGAGCGTGAAGGTGAAGAGGAGCTGCATGCCGCTTCCGGGCCCTCCGAACTTCTGATGAAGTTGTTCACTAGTCAACTCCGTGACCTTAGCCATCTCCTTTCCAACGAAAGCTCTAGCCTCAATCTTATCCGCAGCTAGCTCTTGGTCGGTGGACGTCACGAAACGCCACACTTTGTCCTTGGCGTCTACGTAAAGGACCCCGGCCTTAAGCTCTGGGGAAATGTCCGGTATCTGGGCCTTAGTGATGTATCCCTCTCCCTTCTTGTTGAGAACCACGCTGTAACCTTCCTTAGCTAACTGAGGCCCGGAGACTAAGGTTTCATCTATGCTGGGGCTAACCCACACACTGCCTATATGTAACCTGTTCTTTTCCCCCTTTCCATTCACGGTCGTCATGTCTAATGAGCCCTTCTTAGTCACGGTGGTCTCCCCGTTGACCGTATCTACCCGTTTCATCCCTCACTGAATGTTGAACAAGCGTTGTTCAGCTCCGGCTGGCACAAAGTGCAACGTAGCTCCCGAATCGAACATGGGGTCTTTGTCCGCACTCCGTCCTAGGAGGGCTTGTTCTGCTAGCCGGATCCCCTTAGCCATCCATCCGCGTTCAACTCCAGAAGCAATGGCTTGAAGCCTTGCGAGGAGCAAATTTTGGGGAAGATGAGGCAGTGAACGGACTGTTAGAGAAGCTAGCTGAACACGAAGCTTACGGAACAACATTCTTCAATGACTACTACAGACTAGCGGCAGCGAACAGACCAACACACGATGAAATAATAGAGTCAGCAAAGGAAATTTACGTGCTGTGGGATGCGAAGCAACAGAGATTGAGGAAGGAGCGTAAGAAGGAGAGGGAGAGAAAGAGAGAGGGTAAGGGAGCGAATCTACTGTTTGGAGAGGGAGAGGGAGGAGAGAGAGGAGAAAAGAGAGAGAAGAACAAGAAATGGACTAAGAACGGGAAGGGCAAGGGTAACAAGAATGGGAGTGATAGTTCAGAGCGGGAATGGTGGCTGACAGCGACATGCTATAACTGCTATCAGACTGGACACACAAAGCGTTTTTGCCCCAAACAAAAGTCAGGCCCCAAACGAACTAGTCCAAAGTCAGCTAAGTCTGACTCTACAAAGAGGAAGCAAAAAGACAAGAGTGGCAAATTTAGAAAGAAAGGAGCCAAAGGAGTCACTCTCATGATGGGAGAGGTAGGAGAGGAGGGTGAGGAGGAAGAAGGAGATAAGTCTGAGGGGGAAGACAGCTCAGAAGAAGAAGAGTATGGGCTAGTCATAATGGAGGGTAGCGAAGAAGCAATGGAGGGAAACATAGAAAGCGAGGAAAGCATTATTGCTCGTAAAGCAGAGCAAGAGGGCGAGGAGGATAGTGAGCCTCCAAAGGAGCAAAGTGAGAACAAACCCTTAGATCAACCCGCAAGAGCCCGTGGGGGGGGAGGGGGGGGGGGCAATGTCAAGTGCTCCATTAGCTCGAAACACACTCCGAGACAGACCCCACAACCCTCCACACCGCACTCTCACTAGTGCTCAACATCCCAACACCTCTACAACAACCACTCCTGCCCTCACGACCTCACAAGACACACAACGTGTGCAAGCCTCACCATTGCAACCAAAACCCTCGCAAGTGAAAGAGAAAGAGAAACGGAAAGCAAGTGAGAAACCGACACCCACACCCCCTCAGAACTCTAGACAGACAAAGAACGAAACGCCACGACCCACTACATCCACTCCTAAGAGTCACACCACTGGCCCACTAACCACTCGTTGTACTGGGCTGAACTGGAGGGGAGAACAGTGTCGAGTTAAGTTTGGACAGAGGGGGGAGTTGGTGCAAGGCTGGTGAGGCAGCAAAAAGGCTAGTGTATGCAGACTTATGTGGTTATCATGCCCGTCAGGACCCACTATTCCCTGACATTGACCTAGCACAAGACCCTTCACGTCGCCCACGCCCTTCCCGTGATTATCCGTCAGAAAGTGACTTGATAAGCATACTGAGAGAGAGGGAGGGAAAGGGGGCGCACAGCAAATCTCACAAAAAGATACGGCAAAACCCGCGAAGAAAACCTCGCTAAGTGTCGCAAATATCGGAGAAAAAGACAAGGAAAGTGTCGAAAAACCCGGTAAGAAAGGAGTTAGTACAGATTCACGGAATGATGCTGTTTTGCCAGGGAATGAGGCAAGGACCGGCGG
>WBZZ01000144.1:30000-95000 GCA_019918135.1 Paulinella micropora
GTTAATGTCGCTGATTGCGATGTGGTGTGGTGTTGCGTTATGTCTGTATCTTCCAGATGGCGCACGGTCAGATCGTGCAGCTGATGGGCACGATGAGAGCACTGGTGCGGCGCGGAGTGAATGGCGTGGTGTGTTATGTCTGTGCTCTGTCAGATGGCGCACGGTCAAATCGTGCAGCTGATGGGCGAGATGACGGCGCTGCTGCGCAACGGAGTCGCCTTGCCAGATTTCCCCTGGGCACAAGAAGAGGCACACCTATCTATCTATCTATCTATCTATCTATCTATCTATCTATCTATCTATCTATCTATCTATCTATCTGTCTATCTATCTATCTATCTATCTATCTATCTATCTAGATAGATGTAGAGCATTTGGGAGCATTTGTCCCAAACCGTGCCAGGGCAACATATTGTATGTGGGACATAGGTGAAAGTGGGACATGGGCGAAGTGTGGGACATTAAAAGAGTAAGGGTGATGAGTGGGGCCAGATCCCCCAACATGGCATGGCAAAGTGTGGAACACTAGAGTAAGGGTGATGGGTGGCGCCAGATTGCACCACTAGATGGGCCGGTTTGGCTGACTAGAGCATGAGTTGCCGGAATTCTCGGATTCACACATAATCTCTACCCCAATTTTATAAAATACGATATTTTAATTTTTAATAATGTTTCCTTTTTTGACAACTCAAACAATTCAAGGTATATATAGTTCGAGTGACTAGGCCGAAGTTTTAAAACTTCGTCGAGTGACAAGTGTTCTTCGGGGACCACTCAAGGACAGACCTCACGCACGCCAAGGCGGGGGGGGGGGGGGGGCGCCCTACTGTGGGGGCGCGGGGGAGGCAGCTTGCTTGTAGAAGCGACGGGGCAGTAGCTCGTAGTCGCCAAACTCCTCGAGCCATACATCAAGCTCAGAGTAGTGGTCGAGGCTGGCACGAAAGACTAAGTCTTCGACAGTGTAGTCGGGCTTGGCGGGTACATGGTTGACGTTCGTGTCCCATTCGTAGACTATGTTGTATGCATCTAGTGCAGAAACCCAGATATCATCCCCTCCGTCGTTATTCAACACGCCCTGATACATGCCCCAGTCATCCTCTGTTCTCATGAGCTCCAGTTCCAGTCCGCCGTCTATCATCTGGCCTACGGTGTCATGGAAATCGTCGAGTGAGAGAAACCAAACTAGGTTTTCTGCATCCAGGAAGGTACGATGGAGGGTATCGAATACACGCCTGTAATGGATGATGTACTTAGAGTATTTATCCTCTGTGAGACAAGGGAAGCATCTATTCCTGTATAGTCCTTGATAAGTGGGAATGTCGTCATCGTCCTTATCGGTGAGGTGACGTAAACACTCGAAGCAAACATTGCTAAGGTCTATTTTTGTTGTCATGTCTAGTCTCATCAAAAGTCTGAAGAAGGAGAAGCTGTTGGAATGCACACGTATCGGCTTAGGAAGAGTGTACGAATGGGTTATGTAAACTGCCCAAAGGAACTTGCCTAGCTTTGTTTGTAGACGTATATCGTTTTCAAACTCCTGTACAAGTGCAAGCCATGGCTCTTCGTCTGGATCCATGTAGGTGAAGCCTCGCACTTTGAACGAGGCAGCCACATAGCAACGGAAGTCGCTGATTGCCAAGAAAGAAAAAACCACGAACATAGAGAAGAGGTTTCTCTCTAAAAAGTGAATGATGGAGGGCATCGAAACCTCTCCTTTGAGCTCAGTACGAGCCTTTTTCGTGGGTCTGGGCATGCCTTCAGTTATTTCCATGTTGCGTTGAGTGATTTGGCCGGAACGTTCTGGTTGGCGCTTTTTTTTCACGGTAACATGGAAATAGACATGGCTGCTCCTTGGCCTCGTCGTTTCATCACGTACTATCTTTGGGGCTACCAAGATTATCTCGACAACTACGTGGACCCAGTCCCTTTGAATTTCCAACCGAACTCCAATATTTTCTACGACAATCCTCTGTTGCCTCGATCGCTTTTTCGTCATTATTCAACTTCGCCTACTCGTGCTTACTATGCTCTCTACGTTGTCTATGGCTATTATCTGCTTGGTCCTCTCGATCAGGCTGAATGGGTTCGCTGTACGTTTGCTGAAGACGTTGGTGGGGCACCTTGCTACATGTACGAGTTTTCTCCTAGCTGCCCGTACTGCTTCCAGAGTCTAGGCGATTGCATGGGACAATGTTGTTTTGAGTAAAAATGAGTTTTTAAGCTCAACACGGAAATAGAAATGGTTCTTGAATTATTAAATTCTGGTTTCTATTCGTTTTTTGATTAACTTACTTTTAATAAAAAATAATAACAGCTGACTAGATAACCGTTCAATCGAAGTCCTTAATAAGAATGTCAGAGGAGATTGTATGGCATAGCTGGTCGTCTGCATTCGCTGCATGTAAGCTGCTGATCGGCTTCACCCACCATTTCTTTCTGGCATATTCGGCACAGGAATGTAGGTTGCTGGGAGGCCACGGGCTTGATGATTGTGTTGCTCTTGGGCGGGATGGGGACGGAGTTGTCCTTGAAGAAGAGGTTGTTGCCACCGGTTCGCCTGTCGTCCCGTTGGTGCACGAGCCTCGCCATGATCTTCTTGTGGTAGAAGATGAGCCTGTTGTGGTCCTCGATGAGCGTGAGCATCATATGTTCGTCGTTCCTGGCCTTCTCCACACAGTAGTCGCATTGACATCCTTCGCAGATCGTGTCCGACATGCAATGGTCTCCTTTCAGTGGTTTTTTGCAAAGTAGTACTTCCTTTTTTTGTGGTCCACTACAATTTAAAACCTGACTTGTGTGGCGGGAGTGTGCTGATATTGTTGCTTGGCCTGCGTGGCGGTTTTGTAGATTTAGGTCCCTTCTTCTTCCTAGTCTTCTTTGGGGGACGTGTACTGCTGGGTGCACTGGTGCTCAACATTCTTTCTATCTCGGATGTTCACAGAAAATAAAAAAAAATAACAACATACAAAAAACGTTGTTTTGCTCTCACCTACAGAAATATACACACTATATCTGTATATATATCTTGTGGGAGTTGAACCATAGACATTCTTGTGCGCACAAGCTGACTCAGCCAACAGAGCCAGGCATGTCATGCATGCGAAGGTGCTTATTCCGTTGTTGGTTGTGAGGTGTAGTAAGTATTCGGATGAAACATGTAGGCGAAATGAGCTATCATTGCGTAGAGCACTTCTCGTCTGATGTACGTTTTGTTTTTGTATTTCCATCCCAAGTTGTTGGTATCACGGATGTAGTCTGCTATTCTTGCGCGTGTCACTGGGTACAAGGTAACACATTCCCATCTGCGATAAAACCTTTTCTCGGTAGGGTAGGAGGTACGACCAAGCATAGATTGTGCTCGTTCGATGGAAACGAGGTCATGGGGATGGAATGTTTCATAGTAGTGGTCCTTACAGTATGGTTCATTGGTCTTTTTGTCGATGAGCATGGTACACTTCATGCATACTTTGTCGTGACTCGCGATACAGACATTTAGCAAAGACTGCAAGGGCAGGTTGGAGCTGTAGACAGGTTTCTTGCACTCCACGAATTCCCTGGTCAGCCTGTCCTTCACATAATCCATGAAGGAAGAAGATCCACGAAGTAACTTTCGTTTCTTGATTGCTCTTGCCTTCATGTTGTCAAGTAGGCCACATTCCTTCATCGCAGCCAACAGTCTGACGAATTCCCCTACGTAGAGGTAGTCCATCACCACACAGCCCACGTCACTCTTAAGGAAGTCCATCTTTGGGTTTTCGCTGGAAAAAAAGTAGTGGACGCACAATCCCCTTTGGCGACAAAAGTCTATATATAATTTAATATCCCCTTTTTAATATTATATATAACCTTAAAAAGTAGTATTTAATTTTATACAGATACTATACAGTGTACACTCAATGCTTTCCCTAGTCAAGCATTGTGCAGCCGTTACTTTTTTAGAAATGTTTGAAAAAAATTTCTGTGGTGAAGCAAGGCTTTTTGAATTTGCTTGTATTCGTTTTTGATTTTTTGAATCACTTTCAAGCTTTCTACAAAGTCATTAAGTGCTTCTCTGCCTAATTCATTTCGGTAGGTCTATTTCCTTCTTCCATACACGTACACACTCACACACACTGTGCATGTGCAGAGATGATGCAAGAATTCGAATGTGAGCGCCACGGGACTGTTTCCATCTTCTGTGGAACTTGCTACCCTGGTAATGTCCATCGAAACATGACCACCCTCGAGGAATTTAGGTCGGAACACAAGCACGACATGATCCTGACAAGCTTCATGAAGGTCCGCGAAGCTCGTACCATCTTCAGGTATGTTGCTGACACTCTCGATACCTTCGATGTGGCAGTTAGAAGAGTACTTGCGTCTGAGGACAGAAACTTCTGGCACACTGTCTTTTTGGAAGGGAGAGAGGTAGGGTTGAAGATCGACATCGATTACCCGACCGACGAGAATGAACAGGGCAAAGACTATATGGTACGCACGTTCATGAATGTCCTCATTGGTGCCATCGATCTTACTTTGGGAGAGGATTTGGATATCATCAACGCAATTGCAGCGACTGATCATGAAAACTATCTTGTATGTTGCGATCTCAAGCACCCTGAGAAGCTGTCTATGCACGTACATTGTGATCACATTACGTTTACCGACGTTAGACATTTAGCTAGGTTCATGCGGCGGGTCTGTGAGCACATCAATGTCACCGAACCAGGGCTGGCAGCCGCGATTGACCTCGATATCTATGTTGCCAACAAGAGCATGAAGCTGCCTTTGCAGAGAAAGCCTGAGGATAGACAGCCACAGCTAATCTTCCCTACTGGTTTTGGCTTTTCGGAAGACTGCAGCGATGAGATGGCTATAAGGATTGGCTTTGCACATAAGCCTGCTTTTCCTGATGAGAGAGCGATCGTGGACTATGATGACATGGAACCTACCGAGCTGGACGATGAGCTCAGCAAGAGAATCAGGCAGTCTATCATCGAGTACAGTGGCTACACTCCTCAGGAGAATGGCTATTTCCAAGTCATTCCGCGCAACGGGCATGGTAATACCTGGGTCGTACAGTTCAGGGAGAAAGAGAGGGATCGTGCCTGCATCGTAGACCAAGACAGGACTCATCGCGGGACATCGGATGGCAAGAGAGGACAGTCGACGATGATCCAGATGGTCAGTGACAGGAAGTTTCGTGTTGAGTGTCTTGCGTGCAACCAAAACACTGTCATGGACATGCTGCCGGATGAGGAAAAGGTCGACATTGAACGTGAGCAGCAAGAGGAAGTGGATGCGTTGAGCGAGAACTTGTACGATGGTCTTCGCGACAAACGAGGTGAGTACGCACACGACGCTAGCTTCGAAATTGGCGACGATCTTCCCACCGAAACTATACGAGACGCTATGAGGGAACACACCGAAACGATCAAGAGGGTAACCAACACATTCACGAAGTACTGGAAGAGAATAGTGACTCGCCCGAAGCAGAGTGGCAAGAAGAAGCGTCGTCTCGCCGAAGCACAGGGGCCATCGCTTGACGAACTCAAGGAGAGATTTGCCGCCGCTCTCGAGGTCTTCATGAACAACATCACTGGCTTCATGAACAGGTGGCTCTGCGAAGTCCGCTTAGGCAGCAAGTACGTCATCGCGTGCTATGAACCACATGCCAAGACCTGGATGATGAGGAACGCTAATTCTTGGGAGAAAGAGTGTGACAGCGACTACAGCTACACTTTTCCATTCATGACGGCGAGTGGAAGCTTCGGTGCCGCTATACGATCCTACAACTACATGTGGCGCAGGAACAAGGACAGGCGTGTGGCAACCAGCATCAACGTGTGCTTCAGACCCGAGCAGCTGGAGTCGGGCGTACTCAACGTCTTCACTGGTCTTGATCTCTCACGTGCCAGGGTCAATGCAGACTTGGGAGAAGAGGATCCCCAAGTCCTGCGTGCTGCAGTGACACCTTACATTCGCTACCTGCAGTACGTAGTCTGCCAAGGGGATGCTGCACGCTTCAACTACTTGCAGAAGTGGATCTACGAAGTTATCGTCGAGAAGCGCAAGCCAGAAACAGCCATCGTGCTCATCGGAGACCAAGGTACTGGCAAGACCACTCTCTGTCATTTCTTGAGAAAGATTGTAGGAGATCGTTCTGCTATCTTCGTCAACAAGTCAAGCGAGGCAACAGGCAAGCACAACTCACACTTCGAAGGCAAGATGATTGTTTTCTCGGAAGAAGCGGTGCATTCTACCGACAAGAAGGGAGTCAACGTGCTGAAGGATCATATCACCAACGACGTACTCCTTATCAATAGAAAGATGGTTCCTCAGTACACCGTGCGTAACAACATTGCATTTGTATTTACTGGGAACAGCGTCCACACCGTCTGCAACGAGCACAAGGACCGCCGCTTCGTCTTTTTCCAAGTGTCGCACAACATGCCAAAGGCAGATGCAGAGCGGTATTTTGCGAAACTCAACAGCGTGGACCCGATCGTTGTCGCCTGGTATTATTACATGCTCTATCGTGATGAAAAGGAAGTAAACCTTCGAGTGGATATTCCCAAGAACAACAACGTTCTGCACTTCGAAACCTCGCTGGCTACTGCCCCTTACCATGTACATTTCATCTTCGAGGCGCTGACTAACAACTTCGAAGCAGTACTTCCGCTAGGCAAGGTCGGGTGGCTTGAACAGTACAACCGCTGGGTTGCTGAACACAGGCTGCGCGGCAATACCTTCATCGTCAGCTATTTCTTGGAGAAAGAACTCATAGCTTACACCAACTGGGACAACGAGGCTGGCACCATGCTGCAGACGTGCACTCAGGAGGCACAGCTAGCTAAGTTCCGTGCTGCTCTCACCGACACCACCTATAACCCACTAGTTTAGTAGAATTCGTGTCTGCAGCTTTCGCATGCGTACACAGAGGGGACGAGATGTCCGTGCTCTCCTATTATCGCTGGCAGCGTATTATGGCCACAACGTGGGCATCTCATGTAGTGCAGTACAGGAGGCCATCCACAAAGCACGCAAGGAGATCCAAGTGGGATCTGCACGTTGCCTCTGCCAGGAATGCAAGCGATGCCCCTCTGATGACAATGTCTGCATTCGCGTAAATTTAAGCCTTGTGTTGTACGTCTTGAGCGTGGCAGACCAGGCGCGCCTGAACGGGGCGTAGGAGGCCCGTGTTGTTGTTGCTTTTGCATGTTATATGTAATAATAAAAGTCTTTTTACAATCCGATGAACACAACCACCGGCCCAAAGAGACTACGCCGGCCGTACTTGAATAACCCTTTCCGCATGAAGCACATGACTGTCCCTGTGGAGGCTGAGAGGGCGAGGCAGGCGATGGCTTGTGTGCCGTGGAGCAATACCACTGTCCGTCGTCTGTGAACCCGCTGCTAGACGATGACGATCCGTCCTGGACGAATGTGTTGGGACAGCTTGGTTCAACACACTTGTGCGGCTGTCGCAACTTACAGTGCTCACATGCACCATTCTTTGGCTTCCAGTAGATCTTCGACTGGTGTAGTTTGCACTCCTCCTGCTGAAGCGCGTCTCTAGGAGTCTGTGCTGGCCATGCCTTCGTGTATTTGTACTTCGCTATGATCTCATCGCCTCGCTCGATATCCTTGTATGCTAGGAGCACGACTCTCACAGGCAAATCAGGCAGTCTTTCGTACAATTTGGCTTCATTCTTGTGCATCATCGAGAATCCACTGCCACGCTCTAGCCTCAAAAAGATAGCATTGTATTCACCATTGCTCTCAGACCCGTTCGCAAACGAGCCCCCTCCTCTTCCGATAGCGGGCAGATCCTTCTCCGACCTCAGGCCGACGATGCACTTTCGAGTGTTGCCACTCAGAGCGACTAGCCAGGCACAGTCCTCCAGGTCGTCCAGTTCATCCTTGTTCTTTGTGTACTCTACTAGCTCCTCCCCGTCGTATTCTGTTATAACGTAACCTCTGGGGAAAAAGTGATCAGCAAACAGTCCGTATCCTCTGTCCTCTGATCCGCTGAAGCGCAATGAGAGTCCGTTGCCTACATTCGAGAAGAACGGCAGTCTCTGTTCACTCAAGCGGTCACTCCTGAAACGATCCTTTGTGTTTCTTGGCCAGTCACGGACGTACGCAGTCTCTGCCGTGTATCTTCTCTTCCATAACAGCTGTGCCTTATTCTCCTTGCCAAACCCCTTTCCGTAGTCCCAGCATAGCTCTGTACCTGCCTTGATCACCTGTGTACCCTGCCTCATCTTCAGCTTGTTGTCTTTAGTAAACCGTACGTTCCATTTCTTGCTGTCGTGATTCATTATTGACGTCCAGTCCCCGTACATAGTCGCGTCGACAACTAGTTTGTTCTTGAACTCGCACGCGTAGGGAGCCTTTCGTCTTGCCCTGTCAAACACGGCTTGCGCATCAGGGCTCGTGCACCTGCGGCCGACGTAATTAATGTTCATGCTATTGAGCGCACTAGCAGGTATATCTACTTTCGCAAAGACTCCCCACCCTACCCTGTCCTTCGTCGGGTCGGTCTCTATGGTGCTTTCGTCGATATATAGGTATGTGTCCGCGAACGTCTTATTGTCTGCATTAGGCATAATGTCCGCCGACTGGCCATTCAGGATCTTGGCTCGTTGCGAGACTCCTGCCTTTAGCTCATCATAGGTTATTACTGGATAGGTGTCGTACAGCTGCGGCTGCATCACCAGCAGGCCGCGCACGACTAGCTCCCTGCACCTTGTACAGCAGTACGTAGACGACCCCTTTTCTTCGCACTTCGGCCTCGCACACTTAGCATTCTTCTTGTGCTTCTTCTCAGGAGGATGTGCAGCGACCGCAGCGGCGGCTGCAGCGATAGTAGCAGTGGCAGCTGCTGCTGCAGCAGCAGCGGCTGGATCAGACATTCTTCTTTTTTTCAGGGGTAGAACTTTTAATAATTTTTTCTGGAGTGTCTATGATAGTCTCGTCTAAATCTGCCGCCTCTGCCTCTTGGATGAGCGTCTTAACTTGCTCGCGCAGGTCTTTGTCGTAGCAGACTCTTTCGCACAGTGCGATCTGCAGCTGCAGCCGCTCTTGTTCTACTGCTAGGATCCGGCGGCGGGCTATGCATTTGGCCAGCTCGTTCTCGTTTGCAGCTAGTGCCTGTCGCAACGCGTCCATTGTTTTTTTAATTAAAAAATACAGACTCGGAAGAAAAAAAAAATCAGCCCGGAATCTCGGTAATGGTCACTCTGCCCCTTTCGTAAACAGCCGTCCCACCAATAACAAGTTTCCAGGTGACAGCGCCTTGTGTGTCGCCGTAAGCTTCGAACCAAATATACTCGTTCGCTGCCACTTCCATGATACCCGACAGGCTTAGCGAAGTGTACCGCCCGTTGCCATAGAGCCCATGGGCGCCCCCTGTTACCTCAAAATTACCTTCTGTCTGCTGTACGCCGGTGCTTGAGGCGGGTCTCACTGCATTCCTTTCGACCCAGACATCGTAATAGGCGCCACTGGTAGGCGGGTTGTTGGTAGCCGCTGCTGAGGTAATAAACTTGAACGAGGCAGTGATCAGCCATTTCCTGGGCATACCGGACGTGTTCTGCCAGGTCGTGAAGCCGTTGGCATGGCTTACAGTGATGTTGCCGTACACGGGCGCCAGCCTCACTACGCCATCGACCGGGATCTTCCTGCCAGCTCCGCTATTAACAGTGACGGCCGTGTCACTCGTCAGCCAGTGGCCACGGTCCCACGTGCCTAATTCAAACTCGCCGAGGTCGTTGATCTGCACCACGCGGTCCGTGCCGGCGGAGGGCAGCGCGGTTGGCAGCTTCAGCGTGTTTTTGCCGCACACGATCGAATCCACGCCCGTGAGGCCCGTGGCAGTGGCCGATACGCCCTCGGACTCAACGACGGGCGCAAAGGTCCCCACGACGGACGCGGCACTCGAATGTACCGAAGTGACAATAAACCGGTGGTAGTAATAGAACGCGGTCGAAGCGGGCGCGCTCGAGTTCAGGGTCTGTGACGTCGTGGTAAAAGAGAAGTTACCGGACCAGACCAGTGTCCAAGTACTGCCATTGTCCGACCCCGCCAACGTGAAGCTTTTGGTCGAGGTACTGAGAGTAACTCCGTTGGTCAACGCGAAGCTCGTGATTCTGTAACGGCGCCGCTGGTGCTGGAGCGTAAAGTACTCACCATACACGTTGCTGCCGCCCACGTTGGTAACGGCATTGTTGGTCGTGTTGATACTCCCGTCCGAATTGTAGTTGCCGAGGCTAGTCCAGCCATTGGCGGCGACACCATCGAAAACTCTGTAGCTCTCCTGGCCTACAACCGCGGAAGAGTGGCTGAGCACCCAGTTAGGGTCCGTGGTAGGCGTATAGGCCGACATGGAAGTCCAGGTCGGCAGCGTCACCGAGCCAGAAGTCACGACCGTGGTGGAAGTGCTCTGGGTCACCATCTGCCCCGCAGAAGTCAGGCTCAGAACGGCGGTCTGGGCCGGCGTGGAGGCCGGCAACAACGAGCTGGCCGCAAGCTGGCCCGCCGAGTCCAGCGTGACCAGCGACGTCGAGCCGGGCAGGCTAGCAGGCACTCTGACAGACGAGGCGGCTAGCTGCCCCCCGCTAGACAGGGAAACGAAGGACGTGTTGGACGGCAACGCGGTCGGCAGCAAGAGTGCAGAAGAACCAGAAGCCGGAGCGGAGAGCGTGCTGGTGCCGCCCGCCCCGCTAAGTGACAGCGAGCTAGCAGCCCCTGTCGCTAGCTGACCACCGGAGTCGAGTGTCACTAGCGACGTGCTGCCTGGCAGAGAGGCTGGCACCTTTAGCGCAGAAGCACTCAGCTGCCCCGCAGAGGTCAGCGACGTCAGCGAAGTGCTGGCGGGCAGCGAGCTAGGCAGACTTAGCGCGACCGTCCCGGTGCTTGCGATCGTAGATGTACCGATCGTCAGTGGCGACGTGTGTGTATGCGAGTCCACGTAGCTCTTGTTGGCGCCGTCTGTCCCGTTTGCGGGGAGTGCTAGGTTCTTAACTCTGAGAGCAAGCCCGCTGTAATCGAAACTCAGCGCGCTGATCTGGAAGTAGTTATTAACGCCACTATTTTCAGTTACTATCAACACTGCATACCGACAGATCACGGGCGCAGTAGGTGTAAAAGCGGTTTCTGTAGCGTCGGCGAAGTTGTAATTTGTTGTCTGTGCTTGCCAGGTGGTCCAAGTATTGCCGTCGTCGCTGACTGCCATCACCCACTTGCGAGGCGATCTTTGCACAGAAGTAGTGATGTAGTACGTGGTCAGCCGCACTTCCGCCCCGAAATCGAGCTGGATCCACTCCCCATTCACGTTTGAGCCTCCCACTGTCTTGAACTTGTTGCTGGTGTAGGCACCAGTTGAGGTGTTGTAGACGCTCAGTGGTGTACACCAGAAAGTACCAGTGCCGTTACTATCAAACGCCTTATAAGGGACGGACGTACTGAACGAGCCACTAGCGCTCACGACGAACGTTTGACTGCCCGACGTCCAGCTCGCGGATGTCATGCCGTTCGGCATTTTGCTACCGCTGGGAGAATCTGTAAAAACAAGACTGTGCCCAACCGGCTGCGCATGTGCCAGGCTGCCGCTGCCGTCTACCGTGACTAGCGATACCACGGACGGCAGACCACTGAAAGTCTTAATGGCGCTGGAGCCTGTGCCAGGAGCGGAAAGTGTGCTGGTGCCTCCTGCCCCGCTGAGCGACAGCGAGCTAGCAGCCCCTGTCGCTAGCTGACCACCAGAATCGAGAGTCACTAGCAAAGTGCTGCCTGGCAAAGCAGTAGGCAGCTTGAGAGCAGAAGAGCCAGAGGCTGCCGCGGAAAGCGTACTGGTGCCGCCTGCACCGCTGAGCGACAGCGAGCTAGCAGCCCCTGTCGCTAGCTGACCACCGGAATCGAGTGTCACTAGCGAAGTGCTGCCTGGCAGAGAGGCCGGCACCTTTAGTGCGGAGGCGCTTAGCTGCCCCGCAGAGGTCAGCGACGTCAGCGAAGTGCTGGCAGGCAGCGCACTGGGCAAGCTCAGCGCAACCGTCCCTGTACTCGCGATCGTAGACGTACCGATCGTCAGCGGTGACACATGCGCGTGTCCGTCTACGTAAGCCTTGTTGGCCGCGTCGGTGCTGACTAGCGGCGCCGCTGTGATCTTGATTGCGGGGCACGTCGTGTAGTCGAAGCCAAAGTGGTTGATCGCACAGAAGCTAGAAGCACCTGCGCCCATGATGGAAGCAACAACTATGGCCACGTAGCGGGCAGCCCTTGCGTTGTCGGTCGGAGTGAAAGTGACTGACGTATCAACTATAAAGGGGAACGATGCATATTGCCACAGCGTCCAGGTAGTGCCGTCCAACGACGTGCCCACCCACCACTGTTTCATTGCTTTACTCAGGCCGCCGGTCTGGCCCTGCAGACAGTACTTCTCCAGTATGACTCCAGTGCCAAAATCTAGCTGGAGCCACTCTCCTGAGTACACTACACCCGAGAAGGTTTTGCTTGCATTGGAGGTGTAGGCGCCGCTAGTGGCATCGTAGGTACCAGTGTTGCTCTGCCAGGAGGAGCTTGAGCCAGTATTGAAGCCGTCGTACGCGTTGCCGTTCCCAGAAGTGGACGCGCTCGCGACCAGGCCGTTCCAGCTGTTACTCGTCATGCTGTCAGGCTTCTTCACGTACGAAGTGGCTACAAGGCTCAGGCCGTGAGAGATGGTCTGGTCCCCGTGCAGCAGCGAGCCGTCGGAGCCCAGCGACACCAAGCTGGTGCTGGCGGGCAGCGAGCTCGGCAGCGAGAAATTGCTTTGGGACATTTCGTACGTGCTCGGGTTGTACTGCAGCACCATCTGGCCTGAACCGCTTGATTGGCCCGACCTCACCGGCCTGATGGTAGTCGAACCAGCTGTGCTAACATTCATGTCCGCACCGCTCGCGTTCAGCACGATCGCGTTTGTTGCAGGTACCGACAGGCCGCTATCGCACCCGCCAATCGCAATGCTGTCCGCCCCCAACACGGCGCCCGCATGTGACCCGATAGCTATGGACCGCGCTCCTTGGTCTGTGGTGCCTGCATAATATCCTATCGCCACGGATCGCGCTCCTTGGTTGGTACTGCCCGCCGTCGCGCCTATCGCCACGGCGTTGTCGCCTTGATTCTCGTTTCCGGTAGTATCTCCCACTGCGACAGCGCCCGAGCCTTGCGTAACCATCCCGGTATAATCGCCTATCGCTATGCTGGCTGCCCCTTGCTTCAGGTCCCCGCCGGCCAGGTAGCCTACAGCGAGCGCGCCGCTAGCCTGCCGGAAGAGATCCTCTATCGTCTTGGTGTTGATCACGCCCGTTTCCTTCACCAGTATGCCGCTAGTGACGGGCATGTGCAAGAAGTCGCCCTCCGCGTAGCTCATGGCCCCGTCCGCTCCGGCCGCCAACAGCTTCGTACTTGCAGGGAGGGAGGCCGGCAGCGAGAAATTGCTTTGGGACAATTCGTACGTGCTCGGGTTGTACTGCAGCGCCTTCTGGCCTGAACCGCTCGCTTGGCCCGACCTCACCGGCCTGATTCTTGTAGTGCCGCTCGTACCGTCCTTTATCTCAACGCCGCTTGCGTTGAGCACGATCGAGTTTGCGGGTATGGAGGTACTCTGGCCAATTGCTATGCTGTCCGCACCGAGATTCATATTACCAGCAAACTTTCCGATGGCTATAGACCGCACTCCTTGCCCGACAGCCGCCGCAGAACTTCCTATTGCTACACTGTCTACTCCTTGGTTCAGTGATCCCGCTGAGAATCCTACTGCAACTGCCTCTCTGCCTTGGTTGTTCCATCCGGCGAAGTTGCCTATGGCGATACCGAATTCCTTCTGATCGGTAGAACCTGCCGACGCTCCTATCGCGATCGCACTCGTCAATTGTTTCGTCGTGCCATTGCCTGCTTGATCGCCTATCGCAATCGCGCTTCCGCCTGCGCCTGGCCGCAGGGCAAGATCCTCTATCGTTGTCGCAAGAGGCATGTACCGTTCTGCCAGGTCGGACGCTAACACCGGCCTTTTAGCGTACAAGTCAAATTCATTTAGTCCGTCGATCGTTTTCCGTTTTATCCCTGGCATGACTTTTAAAGTTTTTTACACCACAATTTTCTTTTTTTAAAAAAATTGTACACAAAAGATGTCCGAACCACCTTCTGGCTACCCGATCATGGCCTCCGCCCTCGAACAGCTTAGGAACATGCCCGACGAAGAAAGGATCTTCCCCAACCAGCTGCAAGATCCCATAGTCTTCGCCATCTTTACGTGGAGCGAAGAGACTGAGGAGTACAGGGAGAAAGTCATGTCCGACCCTCTGCTCAGATATGAGCAATCTCAGAAGAGGAGAGCTCAGCTAGACCGGTATGCTTCCTTTTACGCCGCTTCGGCTGTACCGCATGCTGCCTCTCCAGCTTCGGCGGGGGAGGCGCAAACGTCATCACTTCCCAAAAGCGCAGTATCTCGGCGACTGCTTTTTTCTCCCACCAGTCCTTGTCGAACTTGACCACCGTCACGTCCATCGCCATCTCGGCCACTACGCTTGCTGGCCTGTACTGCACGAAATGACATTCTCTGAAGCCAGTCACTGCCATCTGGCACTGCACCTGTGGATAATAGATCGCTGGCACTTCTTTGTCCTTTTCATTAAAGCCACTGTTGAAGAAAGGGCACTTAATCTCGACTAGGACCGGCCTGTACTTGAGCACCGCGTCCGGCGTGCAGCCCACGAAGTTCAGGTGCTTGCACTCCGGCACACCCCACACGTAGCCCAACGGCTCGTCCATGACCTTATTCCCAGTCAGGAGCTCGTAGGTAGCCAGCGCCTCTTTCTCGTACTTCTGTCCGTGCTTCGTCGCTTCGTTTCCCTCGAACTTGTCCATCCCGAACTTGCGACGCATCAGCTGCAGCTCGTTCATATAAGGGATAGCACCAACAAGGACCGATATGTCAGTAGCGGTAATGTTCTTGCAACGCAGAGCCATACAACTTGTTTGGCCGAAGACGAGCCTGTTCCTCGCGTACAGCGCCAGTACTTCTTTGCACGGGCCTCCTTGCTGCGGCAGCTGCGATGACGCTTTGGCAGCTTCATCTATCCTTAGCATTTCTTTGTCTTTGTGATTACAAGAAATTTTGAAATTTCAGAGTGTGCCTCTTTTAAACAAACAAAAAAAAAACTGTCATGTTCAAGCAATCCGCCAAAAAGGAAGAGACTATTGAGCGGCTTATCGTTGAATTTAAGAAAGCGGAAGGGGACGTCTTCGAGTGGAAGGACATTCCGTCGCTCGTGCTCGTCGGGGTCAAGTTCTTGGCATTGAACCCGCACCACACAGGGCTAGAGAAGAAGCAAATACTGACCGACGCGCTCGTGGAGCTCTGTCCCGACGACGACATTGACACGCTCATTCCACCCGTTATTGACCTAGTCTGGACTTTGGTCAAGCGAGAGACCTGCTACGCGGTCTGTTGCTGCTGCAAGGACTTGTTCTGCACGGTTCTCTGACCGCTTGTTATGGACTGTGACCAGGCGTCTTGTGTGCACAGCGGGTGTACAGACCGCGCGCGATTCAACCAGCTCTCTCCTCGAAGCGATATTGTTTCTCCTCAGCACAGGCACAGGGATCACAGATTCGGTCTGCCTGATCAGGCTGACCCGCATCATGACTTTCACCATGAGCACGTCCACCGCCAGCCTGAACCTCCTCTTCTTGACCATCTCAATGTTTATCTCCTTCTCGAGCGCTTCGTACATCAGCTGAGTCGTGAAGTGCTTCTCGGCCCTTTGCCCGAAATTGAAGAAGCCCATGATCGCGTTCAGCACGCACGAGACAACGAGGGAGCCGATCGCCAGCCACACGTCGTCATCGAAGTGGCCTACCAGGATCGCCAGGATGCCTGGCACGACCGTGGCCAGGAAGCCCCAGACTAAGAAAAGGGATTGGAAGAGGTAGCCGGCGTCACAGTTAAGCCTCGTGTGCAACACGCATTCGGCCAGCAGCTTCTCGAAGAACCGGTCGTGCCTGTCTGTCCACTGCTCCTCCTCTCTCTTAGCATCGTCCGAACTGTCAGAGTACCGGTGTTCCATCAAGACAAAAAAAAGATTTTTTTTTTAATTATATCACAACAAAAAAAAAATGTGTCATTCCTGTGAACGCCACAAACGCAAACTCAGAAGGCTTCGTGCCCAGCCCAAGCGGCACCCTCCCACTTGGCGCAGACGGACCAAGCCTAAGTTGTCTTAGACAGCAACATCTCCCAATTCGCGCCGTTCAAGTCCACGACCTCCATCGTGTCGGGGTCCACCAGCTGGACAGTCATGGAGCGCGTTCTTTCGTTAAACTTCAGCGCCTGCTTGTGCAAGTCCTGTGCGGACGACTGGAACTCGCCAGCGGTGCTCAGCAAAGGGATCAGCAGCGACGTTCCGCAGCTCCTGCTGCCGGCAGAGGAGACCGACCAGTTCACGCCGCTCGCTTCCTTGATGCGCACGCCGATACTGTTGATGCCGCCCAGCGACACCACGTTCGGTGCGTACGTGCCCAAGTCGGTCTGGCCCGTGCCCTTATAGGTTATCTGGACTAGATCGCCAGTGTCGAAGCCCATCGCGGTGTGGATCGAGCCCGTCTTGTTAGTGTAGAACTGGAACCAGGTATTGGAGGCCGCTAGCTTGAACTTAAGCTTGAGAGCGGCGGGGTCGTACTCGACCGTCACGCCAGTCAGCAACGTAGTCAAGGCACTCGCCAGCGTCGTGCCAGTATAGTTCTTGGGGTCCAGTGTTACTGTCGTCTCGCTAGTGTCCTGGTTCCTTAAGTAAAGCTTGTTGTTGCTGCTGCTTATGCTGTAGATAGTGTTCGGGATCGTGGCCCATACTAGCTTGTACGTGCCTTGCAATGCTTCGGGGAACCCCAGCCTGAAGCTGGCTGAGCTGCCTGCGTCCCTGTCCTTTGACCGGACAAGGACGTTCATTTCGCTAATGTTCCTCAGGGCAGTAGTCATTCCTTTTTAGTTTTAAAAGTACAGCAACCGAAAATTAAAAAAAAAACTTTTTCTTCATCCCCTTCAGAAAATGAAGGTCATTGCTGTTGACCCCGGCCTCCGGAACTTAGGGGTAGTCATCGTCGAACGTGACACCGACAACAAGTACACTGTCCTCTACGCAGAGGTCCATGACATTGCGAAAAAGAGAGAATCGGACGCGTGCAAGGTCGCTTCTCTGTACCAGCACCTCATCTTTGTGCCGCCGATCCACGACGCCGCGCTAGGCGTAGTAGAAGACCAGAATTTTGGGCAGCGGTTCGGCATACCGGACAACCTGCTCGTACAGTTCTCGGCAGGCACTACTTTGCTAGCGATGGGCTGCAAACAGCTCATCTTCCAGCCTTCCATCTACAAGTTCAGTCACTTCGGCATTAAACCGGCCAAGAAGAAGTACAAGGAGTTCTCTAAAAAGCTAGCGGCTGACCTACTCGAGCAGTACATAGGAGGAGAAGGCGAATTTAATGAAAAGATCAAAAATAACGATCATCTGTCGGACGCCTTCTGCATGGCAATGTCTAGACTCTGTTCACCACGGGCGTCACAGTCTGTGTCGCAGCAGGCGCAGCAGGCGGCACTGGTGCCGGCGCCACAGAAGCATGCTCCGCCACAAGTGCGGATTCTTTCTCGGCCTTCCACATCCCGCCGATCTTGGCCATTCGTTCCTTGTGAGGAAGTGATTTAATCTCGGGGAGCTGCATCTTCTCGGAGAAGAACTTGTTGTACGTGGAAGGGGCCTTCTTCTTCTTCTCAGTGACTTGCTTACTGGTTGTTTCGCACATGCCAGATGTGTTGCCGTTGGCCTGTCCGCACTCACCACAGTACTTGCTTGATGACATTTTTGTGTTTATCTGTTATCAGTTAGAAGATTCAGTTTTTTGCTATTAAAAAAAGGGAGTAGACGGTTTTAAAACTAGGCCGCGGCGGCCTCCAGCCGGCCATTCACCAAGTGCACGTAACGGAAATAGGCACTGTAGATGTAGATATCGTACAGGCCTGCGTTGAAGCCACGACGACCGATCTGGGAGCTAGTGTAGAGGTCTCCGCCCGAGCCATCGCTGAAAAACATTTCCATATCTCTGACCGGGCCGATCTCCCCCTTTTCTACTACTAGCGGCTGGCCGTCGAGTGTCTGGTACTCGACCACCAGACAGTAGTTGGCAGCGGTGGTAGGCGTGCTGAGCACCCAAGTGGTGCTGTCGCTGACTGTGCCGGTCGGCGCGTAGTACAGTGCAACCTGCACCCCGTCTTCTTGCAGGGCCTTGCACTGGTTAATGAACTCTGCCGCGTGCTTGAGGCCGCGGCTCGAACCGACGCTGTACCTAGGGAACTTCCTCGATACCATGCCGGTACTCACAGCCGCTAGGGAGCCGGTGTCCACTGGGCTCTTGGCTTCGATCGTGCCGGCACCACCGCCCGATGCGAGCACTTCGATCTGGACGAGCGGCTTCTTCTTGTACATAAACGAGAAATAGGTGGCGACGTTGGTAGCGGGCTGAGCGAAAGTGAACGCGTCGTACGTTGGTCTAGGCTTCGCGTCAGTCACGATCTTGATCGACTCCCTGTCCCCTCGCAGGACACGGTAGCCGTCCATGTCCCCGTGCATCATGTTCTTCAAGTCGTTCGAGAACGGGATGACATAGACGTTGGTGTTCTTTCTGCTGGGCTTGTTGAACAGCTCGGGCAACGTATTCTTGCGCAGGTACTTCTCGTCGATCGGCGTGCCTTCACCCAACAGCGAGCGGCCCTGGATGTCCTCGTAGTCGATCGTCGCCTTATCTCCTAGCCCCTCGCACGCGAAGAGTTGGTTGCCATCCAGCGGGTAGATCGTCTCGAGAGGATCCCTGGCGTTCGTCACGGCCTGCAGGCCGCTGCGCCTGAGCATCACGAACAATGCGCCCGACTTGTGCGAGAACTGGTCGAGCTGGATCCGGAATTCCTTGCCTGCGTCCAGCGTGCGGCCGTAGTCCACGTACTGCACCCAGTCGATAAAGCGCTGTTCGGGCACGAAGCCGGCGGGATAGTGGTTGCCGATCTTCAGCCCGTTAGACATCAGCGTGCAGTTCTGCACGAGCCGCATCTCCTCGAGCGTGTACACTGGCGCGACGTAGTTAGTGACTGCCATCCTGGTGTTGACAGGGTGGTACACGTGGATGTTGCCGCGCGGGTAGAACCTGACCTCGAGGTCGCCACGGAGGGAAGACAAGTCCAAGTTCATCTTGCCGATCCACTGGTGCAGCATCGGCAGATAGAAAAACTCTTCGTCGTCGGTCTGCCAAGTGCGGTGGGTGTGCCTGCCAGTCTTAGGGTTGACGTTCACCATGTCCGCCAGGATGTACAGCTCTTCTTCGGGCAGGCTCATCAAGCACAGGTGCAACGTGTCACCGTACACGCGAGCGAGCTCGGCACCCGTCAGGCGGTCGTACCACTCGATACGCTCGAACCACTGCGTCACCGGCAGGATGCGGTGGTCGCTGCCGGCACCGAACTTGAGCTTGAAGCGGATCATCATGTCGTCCATCGCGCCGGCGCTGGTGTTCTCCAGGATGAAGTTGAAGTAGCTAGTGCCCTGCAACACGCCCTTGGGAGGGGCAGGCGTCGCGATGATCTGCGTCCAGGCGGGACGAGTGTCGACCGCGTGCGTGTGCTCTGGGTCAGTAAGGATCTCCAGACCATTAGAATCGTGCCGCACGCCAGTACGCACCTTTTTCTTCTTGTTGTGAAAGATATCACCTAGTCGCGTTCCGTGTCGCTTGGAGGGCATTGGTTTTTTGTGCTGTTTGTTCCTCAGAAATAGAATATTCAGAAATTTTTTTCTCTACTTCTTTTTCGTCATTACCACTAGGCCGACCACGGCCGCACCCGCGATAGCCACAGGCCATACCCACTTGGTCTCTTGGTTCTGTTCATTCCGTTCCGTCTTCTCTTTCTGCCTTATGTCGGTCCGGTCCGTCTTGGCATTCTGTCGCACGGCGGTCCGGTCGGTCCTGCCCTGTTGCAGGGCAAGCTTCCTGGCCGTCCTGCCGTTCACCTTTACTTCGCGCATCTTTTCTCTGTGCGCGTACCTTCTGTCTGCTCGGCGTACTACCATGGTTTTTTTTAATGAATTTTCACAATTTTTAGAAAAAAAAATAGCTAGCCAAGCACCATCGAGGCCACTGCTATGCCTCCCAGGATCAGGAGCCACTTGTTCCTATCGGCTGCCGCTTCGCTCTTTGGCTGGAAGGCGCCTTCCTCGCCTTGGTCTGTGGCAGTGTCCGTGGCGGTGGTGGTGGCACTTGTCGTGCTGCTGCTGTCGGCGGCAGGGGGTGGCTTCTCCTGTAGGTGAGGGCCGTCCGGTACGACAGGGTGGGCTTCCACGCCTTTTTGGCCGTCGGTAAACCACCAGCCTTGACGATACGGTCGTTCACTGACCGCAGGGGCAGCAGGGTGGCGGCGCTCGTGTCTTCTCTTGCGCACATCTCGCGCTTTACCCATTTGGGTGTTTTGGTGTCTTCTTTTTTTTTCACACAACATTCAGAAAAAAAAAAGTTTTTCACAACGATACGACCTTACATACTCTGTCCAGTAAAAACGCCAGTTTCTCCAGAAAAGCTGTGTCTCTTTCTAACTCCCTCTTCATCAGCCTTCCCTTGAGCTGCTGGAGGCGCGGGCTCTGGGCCTTGAGCCCTCGGGCTAGCGCCGTACAGTTGCTTGCTTCCGAAGAAAGATATTCTCCTAACTTGCCGTCCCGCCACGGGACGAGCAGGAACTTCTCGACTATCACAACTAGCCGCTCGAGGGAGATGTTCATCTCCTTCTTCGCTTCCGCTAGCTCGTCGCTGTTCACCACTTTCTCGTCGATCAGCAGCTCCTCCACCCTGCTGAAGAGCGCGTTCAGGATTTCTCTCTTTGATAAGGACATCGTCTAGCCACAGAATGTCTGCCGATACTTTCTTGTTGAGGTCGGTCTTGGGAACGTAATGTTTTCGCCAGCAAGAGCGCAGCAGCAGCACCAGTGTCAGTAGTAGCAGTAACGGCAGCAACGCCATCTTAGACACAATGTAAAGGCATACAGAAGTTTCTTTTTTTAGACGTAGCGGTAACTGCCCGCGGTGTTAGGGTCGAAGACGTTCTCATAGATGTACTGTGAAATCATCTCGTTAGCAGCTCCTGCCATCATCAGCCGGCCGAAGGTAGGGCTAGAGATGTTTGTGCTAAGGCCGGAGAGGGAGCCGGAGGCGGCGAGCATGGGCAAGACAGCGAAAGAAAGGCCTCCCGCCACCACGTGCACCACTAGGCTAGGGTAGTGGCCCGTGCGGCCGGTCTTGGGATTGTTCATTCTCTCCTGGATCGCGTCTACGATGAACGTCGTCAGGAACGCAGAGACTGCACACCCCGCCCGGAGGCTGACAGTAGGCACAAAGCGCCCTACTAGTGGCACCGCCTTCAAGGACAGGGTCCTGGAGGCAGGTATGCCCGTAAGGATGGGAGTAGTGGCAAAGGCCACGGCGCCTGCGGTGGCGGACCGGCCGAAATTTTCGACGTTAAGGACAGGCAGATCCATGTTCATATAAGGTTTTTTTTAATCAAAGCAGAATTTTTAAATTTTTTCAGTGACAACATGCGCATCTAAGTCAGTCTGTGGCTTACTAGTGCTATTCATTACATGTGCCAGAGCGGCGGTCTGCGCGGTCAACAGCACCATCTCGGTCATCGGGTCGAGCCTCTGCAGCCCAATCCCGGCACGCAGCTTGGCCCGCTCAAGCAAGAAAAGCCACCTCTCGTTATCGAAGCAGGCGTCCGTCGTGCCCGCGATCTTGTACCTTGTTCTGGCGTCGATAATATCCTCCAGTACCTTCATCCCCCGCCTGATGGCCTCGTTCGCGACTCCATCCGTCATGTCCCCTTCGAGCACCTCTTCTGCTTCGTCCAGCAGTGAGGGCAGGAGCTCGCGAGGCACTCGGCGGAGCGCTTTTGGGTCGACTGGGAGGCCAGCCTTCTTGAGCTTCGGCGCAATCAGCGGCGAGCGGCCGTAAGCGGACAGCAGGCGGTAGGCAGGGTCTTCTCTCAGTGGGTCGTCGGGCGCGAGCGGGGGGCTTCGCATAGTCGGCATCTTCGGCTGCTTCGGCATCCTTGGCTGCTTCGGCACCTTCGGCTGCTTCGGCGTAGTGGTCTTTCTCTTCTTTAATGGAGGGGGAGGTGGCAGGGGAAGGGATTCATCAGGCGGCAGCGGAGGCAGCGGCTCCTCCGCCGGCGCTAGGTTTGCGAATGGATCGGCTCCTGACATTCATCTTAGGAGGAAGGGGAACAGAAGTTTACGAAAAAAAAGGACTTATTACTCTTCTTCGGCCTTGGCCGCGCCACGCGCGGCCGCCTTTTCTTCTTCAGTAGCAACCTTCACCGTCCCTTTGGCGCCGAAGACAGTCGAATCGTACTTGGCCTTCTTGTTAATAGTCTCCCCCCAGCCCTTCACGCTGATGCCGTCGTCGTCCAGCGTTGAGAGAGAAGGAATGGCTGTGAACATCTCCGTCCGCAGCTTCGAGTTCTGGTACTCTTCCAGGAACTTGGCGGCTGCCATGCAGCCCTCCCACGTGTTTCCGTAGCTGCGGCGTAGTTCGCGCAGCCAAGGCGTCATACCTCTGCTGTCGTAGCACTGGTCTGCAAAATCATTTCCCCACACTTCCGCTATCTCTTTCTTATCTCCAGAAGTCAGTAGCGCGCCCTTGTACCAGCTGGACAGTGTGTTCTTGGACAAGCGCTGCGCCATTCTCCTCATGCCCGTGATGGTGTCATCATCTTTACTACCCGTCGGGACAGCGCTGTTCAGCGCGCTGTAGATCAGTGACGAGGTCGCGAGCGAGTCGGTCCGCAGGATGGGCACGTCCTGCGTGCCGTGCTCGACAGCCTTGGTCTGGGCGGCGGCGCTGTGCTCATCGGCCGTGTTCTGGAGCGTGACACTCATTGTTTTTGTGCTTCGCAGAATCAGAAGAAAAAATATTTTTATCAGCTGTCGTGGCGCTGATCATCTTCGACTCGATCCGCCTGGCCTGCTCGGGCGTGATCTGCCGGAGGATCCGTGCGTCCTCTACTTTGGGCTGCTTGAAGATCTTCTCGACCGGCGCTTCGTCGAGCTTGGACTCGAGCTTCGCGAGCGCCTCATGAGTCATCTCTTCCGCCTTCGCTAGCTTCTGCTGCTGCCGCTGCTGCCCGAGGACGGACATCGCCAGCCCGAGGTCAGGGTTCGTGATCCTGAGTAGCTCCATCCTTTTTTACTAGTCGTGTACGAATTTTCTTTTTATTTCGTTTTCTTCGCTGCCCTAGCTCTAGCAAGTCTGGCGGAAGTCTCTGTCAGCTTCCGTTCCTTTTCCTGTCTAGCGAACGCTGCTCTCGTCTGCGCTGGAGCCGCCTGTAGCCCCTGCGGCGACGGGGAATGCCATGTCACCGGAGTCAGAGGTGTCAGTGTCTGCCGCCGCGTACCGCCGGTTGTAGTTGTGGGCGTCGTATGCAACAGCGACTGTGGCCGCCGCCGCGTACCGCCGAGTATATGTTCGATTGTACTTGTGGGCGTCAGAGCTTGCTTGACAGACGTCGGCGTTGCTTGCTGCAGCGGCGGCATTTGCCGTGGAGTTAGCGCACCCGGGCCCATCCTCTCCTTGTTCCGCACGTTGGTAGAGACTTTATCGAGACCTTGCATGTTGAGCTTGCCAATTTTCCGTGACTGTGGACGCTGATAATTCTCGTACTTCTGACAGATATGTTTTTCAAGAGAATCAAGTTCTTCTGCCCCAAGCTTGCGTCCCCCCCGCGGAGGCGAACGAGGCATAACAGGGTCCCCTCCCATCGGCACTCCTCCGTACAGGTCGCCGGACGCTCGCTCAGAAAGAGCCAGCGGGCTGTCGACTGGGAAGGCGTAGTTCATGAGTGTCGAAGCCACTCGCGCGCGGTCCCGGCAGCACACGTACGGGTTCTTGCTCTTCCTCCTGAGCTTTCTCTTGTCCACGTACCGGCGTATGGAAGTCTTGCTCCCGATCGCTAGTTCCTCGACGCTCTTAGACATCCAAGGCGCGGTCACGAGTACTCTGTTCATTGCGTGTCTTTTTTTTTCCCGAGAGAAGATTTAAAAAAAAGGGGGGGGGTCTACATTGGTCTCTTACTGTATTCCTTCTGCCATAGGACCATTCCTTCTGCTGTGCTCTTGATCTTTTGCATTTCATTAAGCAGTTCGTTCCATCGCTTACCGAATCTCGCATTTAGGGGTGTTTGGGATATCAAATTGTAGATACGCTGAACGTGAAGCTTGTTTGCAGTGCGGTCTTCTGTCTCTATGAGTGCCCAGTTGGCTTTTCCCTCTTGCGTTGCCAAGTAAGCAGTGACTTCCTTCCCTATAGTAGCCTGCTCGGCTTGAGTAGCTGCCTTTTCCAACCTGGCGCGGAGACGACGTCCTTCTTCGAGAAAATCAATTTTCTTTTGTACATCACTGCTGACCAGCTTGGAGTCTGGCTGACGCCGCAGTGCATCCTCGCGTCTTTTAGCTTCTATAACTCCTACCCACATTCCCTTTCCGTGCTTGGTCTTCGTCAGGGCCTCGAGTCGTTTCTGCGCATTGTTGTACATCACCCAATCCCCGTACTCCTTTCCTGCTGTCATGTCGTCGTAGATGTTCCCGAGGAGCTCGATAAGCTCTTCGCCTTTGAACCCGCCGCCGCCGCCTGCTGCAGCAACGTAGTAAGAAGGGATAGCGATAGGCGCAGAGCGGGCGGAGTTCATGAGCGCGTGCACCGTGCGTGGGTTCCCGCTCCCTACGTACTGCTGCTTGACGGCCGGCACCTTGCGCCTGTCGATAAACTTGTTCATGGTGCCCTTCTGCCCGAGAGCCAGCTCCTCGAGGCTCTTGGACATCCACGGGGCAGTCGTGATCGTGTTCATGCTTTTTTTAAAGGCCAGGCGAGAAGATTTTTTTTTTTACTTCGTCTGATAATAAAAAGTCAATATGTCGAACCCAGTGCTAGAGAACCTCCCGCCGCTGCAGGACGGCGAGGAGGGCGAGAAGAAGCTGGAGGCAGAGATCGCGGAGTGGGAAGAGAACCAGAAGAAGCCAGGCAAGGAAGAGAAGAAGAAGGAGAAAGAACAAAAAAAGGAACAGGAAGAAAAGGAGAAGAACGAGCGCTCGTGCCGGCTCATCGAGCGTTTCTACCCACGAGAGAAAGGGGCGGGGCAGATGTTCGTGCTTGTCGGCAAGTCGGAGCGAGGCAAGACGCACTTCCTGCGGTGGCTCTTGTACAGCATGTGCGCCATGGAGAAGAACGCGTTCCAGTACGGCCTCATCATGGTCCGCACCAAGTTTAAGCACAGCTACAAGTTCCACTGGGCGACGCAGCAGCACGTGCGCATCTACGAGGGCTTCCGCAAGGACGTGCTGGTGCAGTACGTGGACAACCTGAAGAAGAGGTACCAACAGCTGGGCTACCTGGAGCCCTCCTTCATTGTGTTTGACGACCTGGTGGGTATCCTGAACAGCGCGGACGCCTGGATGCAGAACTTCATCGGAACCTACAGGCACTACAATATCACGCTGTTCATTGCCGTCCAGTACCTGACGGGCAAGAACGCGGTCACGCCGATCATGCGCGAGCAAACTTCGTATTGTATCATGTTCAACTCCAAAGTGCAGAGGACGCTGGAGAACCTGTGGCTGAACTACGGCCAGCTGATGCCTCGCAAGGACTTTTACGCACACATCGCAAGCGCTACGGACCCCACGGCGCTAGGCACGAGGCACGCGTGCGTCGTCTACGCAGAGCACGAGGACAGCCTGTCAGAGAACTACATGTCCGTCCTCGCGCCCGCGAAGCTGCCCGACGGCCTCGTCCTCCTGAAGGGACCCGACCTGCCCAAAGACGAGAAGACGGAGCAAGAGAAGAGGAAAGAAAGGAGGCAGCAGGAGCTAGGCTACCAGATTCCTGCCTGGATGCACCTCGCGCCCGGCAAGTACCAGGATAAGCTCAGGAAGCAGCTGTTCTTTGCCGACGCGGCCAGGCAGAGGATGAAGGGCAGAAGCATCCTTAGCAAGGACATGGCGGTGCTGCTGAAAGCAGAGAAAAGCATGATGGAAGCACAGAAGCTGGCAAAGGGCCTATACGACGAAGAAGAAAGAATGACCAAGAAGGCGAGGCAAGATAAGGACGCGCCTACGTACTTTTGGACGGGCGAAGGCTTCTCGACTGTCAGTGAGAACGATCCGAAAAGGACGGTCTTCGATGATAGGGAGCCGCCCCTCAGCCCCCAATCACGCAATAGGGCCATACTAGAGGGCCAGCTAAGGGAGCCAGCAACGCCGAGTGTACTAATAAGCTTTCCAGGCAAAAATTAAAAAAAACTTCTTTTTAATGATTTTTACTGTAATAGCAAGTATTTTTCCCAATCATGATCTACCGTATAATGACTCAAATCCTCTTCTATGTCCTGGGTGGCGAGAGCGGCGACGGGGCTGTCCAGCACGAATGCGATGTCTTCGTTAGCTGCCGGGATTGTGAGAGGCAACAACAGCTCTGTGTCTGGGACGAAGGCAGGTGCAGGAGACAATGCCTGCCTCCTTCTGGCTGTCCTGTATTTCCCGCGTGGCTCGCCGACCCCTTCCTTGACCTGCCTGCATACCTCAAGTCCAAGCCCCTTGTCGTTGCACATCCACGTCCCGTCGCGTGAGACGCCGCGGCCTTTGATCTTGCTCTTGAAGATCTTCGTGTGGTCAAAGTCATTGTTCAAGAGGAAGCGCTTGATCCTGTGCGCAGAGACGTTCTTGTTCCAGCCGTAAGTGGCAGACAGCAGGTCGACGAGGC
This sequence comes from Paulinella micropora, assembly GCA_019918135.1. NCBI lineage: Eukaryota > Cercozoa > Imbricatea > Euglyphida > Paulinellidae > Paulinella > Paulinella micropora. The sequence continues at coordinate 56,857 of WBZZ01000144.1, forward strand.
TAATGGCCGAGCCGTCAGGAGACGTCCGCAGCGACATCGTCGTGCTTCTTTTTTTTGTGGTGGTTTTTGTAGACTTCTTCTCTGAAAAGTTGGCCAATGCCGCGCGTTGGTTCCTGTGCCGCACGGGCAAAAGCGGCATTTGCGGCTGCTACGTACTTTTTGGCCAGGCGCTTTGTAAATCTTTTCCCGCCCGGCCCGCGCCAGAAGCTCTGCGAAAGTGTGAGCTGTTCCCTGTGATTCTCGTAGTTTTCTTCGAAGAAAAGCACGCCTGCAGAGTGCTTGTCCTGGCTGCTGGATGCCGCGCGCAGCCGCTTGAGGTGGCGCCTGACGTCCTGCTCCAAGTCCCTCTTGGCCTGCTGGATTTCGTTGAGGAGCCTGGTGACGTTCATGGGAAGCACGTCGACCGCCTTGTAGTTGGTGTACATGTGCACTTTCTGGTAGAAGAGCTGAGAATTGAGGTTGTTGGACTCGTGCGCAAGCACCATGTTCAAGAAAACCGATTTCCCGATGTTCACGTTGCTGCCGTAGAGTTCGTACGCGCTGTTGGCGTAGATCGTTCGCAGCAAGTGCAGTGTGCCCCTCGGCAGTGGCTTGACGTCCTTCACGTCAACATCCGTGGCTACCGCACCGGTGTACAAGTCGATCACCCTGTTGTACGCATTTACTAGGCCCGCCCCTCGCATGAGCTTCATGATGTCGGGGTTGGAGAGTGCCTGAGTAATCATCATGTTCTCCTTCTCAGCTCCCTCCGGCACACGATCCCACATTGCTTGGAAGTTCCCGTACTTTGAACCCGTGTCGATTTCAGCGTCATCTGGCTCTTCTTCGCCTTCGCCTTCGTCGCCTTCGGCCTTCTTCTTCTTCTTCTTAGGGCCGGGCTGCTTCTTCTCCACTGCGCCGTCCTCGTCAAGTACTTCGTCCACCGCGTCCACTTCGACGCCTGACTTGCCGTCGCTCTGGCTGAACCCGTGCGTAACGATCCGCTTTAGGTCCGTGGTGTCGGCGGAGACCCAGCTGTTGGTGTCAGTAGCGGGCCGATTGAACCTGTTGATGGGCCTCGTGGGGTTGAAAAGTTTCCTGTGCAGTAAGTGCAGCTCAATGTTCGCACGCATGTGCCTCCAGATGCGTACGACGTCGTACGCGCTGACGTCGAGCATGGCCAAGGGCTTGGCGACCGTACGGGGGTTGAACTCGACAGGGACCATCTTTTCTTTCGTCTCGAACTTGGCTTTTCGCTTCGCTATCTTGCGCTGAGCCACGTACCTCGTCAGGGACAGGTCGCGGACTGTATCGAGCTTCTCTGCTTTCACTTTATCCTTGCTGAGCAAGCCAAAATCACTGAACTTGACGACCTCGATACCACGCGCGCCGGTTACTGCCATCAAGAAGACCGCCTGCCACGCCCACGAAGGCACGTCCGCCGAGGGCGCGAAGTTCTCCGGGTCGAAGTAAGCATACGTCTTTTTAGCAGGATAAGGCTGGATCTCTAGGTCCTTGATCTTGCCGTACGGAAAATTGTCGTTGAGCTTGTGCTCGGCCAGCTCCGGCTCCTGCTCCGGCTCCGGCTCCGCAGGGTCTTCCCCCTCTTCCTCGCCTAAGTGTACTTCTTGGCCTTGGATACGCAGCACGTCGTCGTCGCCGTCGAGCCTCATCGAGCCTGCAGCGCCTGCCTCATAGTGCTTGTTGTCGCGTACAGCCTTTTCCCACTCGGTCGTCTCCTCCATCAGCCTGCGGTACATGCTCCCCAGGAGGCGCAGCCAGACGTCGTGGTTGATCATGTGCGTGTACTGCTGCTTCCTGCGGGAGATCTCCGCTTCTGCCACTCGCTGGACTTCGTTGAGGCTCCTGTCCATGAAGTAGCCCATGCCGAACATGTACGCGCCAAACTCCTGGCCGTAGGGTGACATGGAGAACTGCTTGTTGTTATAAGCTCCCTCTAGCTCTGGCGTACCGCCGTGCAGCCAATTAAAGAACTCCTTGTTGTTGGGAGCCCTGGTCTTGGCCATGGGGTACGCAGCATCAAGCAGTTCATTCACGAACTGCACGTGCTCCTCGATATCATCTCTCAGGATCAGGAAGTTGCGGCACCAGTACAGCAGGCACATCCAGAAGCTCTTCTTGCCCTCCAGACACTCCACACAATCGTCCGCTTCTGCTTTCTTGTTGTTCTTTGCGTCCCACTGCAGCTTCTCTTCCTTCTCCTCGTCAGTCAGGTTCTTAAACAAGTATTTGCCGACCGTCCACTCCTTGGCGTCAACGAGCTTAGTGTCTTCGTGTATAAATGGTATATGGAAGCGGTTATCCTTGCCGTCGTCGCGATCCTCCAGCAGGAACTTGGCTCTCTCCAAGCCAGGGTTTTTTTTACCTGCACCCCCTGCACAGGCAATGCCTTTGTACATGTTCACTGCACTCGAGAGCTTCGCGGTCTTCTCTGCGTCGGGGTCACGGACCGCAAAGCGCCTGGGATCATCGCGGTTGTCCGGGACAATGGTCTTCATGTCATCCTTTATCAGAGATCAATACCAAAAGCAGTCAGCCTCAGCAAAGTCTGTATGTTCTTCCCGGGGTTCGCGTCATCTATTCTCTTTAGTTCGCGCAACGAGCCGGTGAAGGCCTGCCGCAAGTCGAGCCAGGTGTCTCTGTGCTTCTTCTCCAGCCAGTACGGGTCCATGTGTGTCCGAGGCGGCAGAGACACTGTCTTCTTGCTCACGTCGTCGAGCGTGACTTCGAAGGCATCTTTAACACGCTCGTAGTCAGGGGGAGCCTTCCACGCGCCGGGCTGTTCGGACTTGAGCTCCCATTTCCTGGAAGGAAAGAGCTGTACCGGCAGCTGCTGGCCCGCGAGTTTTATGCCGTTCTTGTTCCGGAAGTAGACGCCTATGTCACTAGTTGCCATTTGAGAAAAGAAAAATGTTGTACTTGCGTAATTAAACGTTCATTTTAATTTTTTTTACAATTTTAAAACCCGCAGCAGTCTCTGCTGCTCTCTTCCTGGGCCGGCCGAGTAGATGTGATTCGTAGGGCTTTGCTACCCCTCCGTCGGCCACGCTGAGTATGTTTCCCGCCAGAGGTAGGTACTCCCACTTCAGCTCTGCGCAGACTGCCGCGATCATTGCGTTCTGGCGGTGAATCGACTCGCCTTGCTTTAGTCGAGGCACGAACTCTGCCTCTTCCTCTCTCCCCAACAGTCGCAGCAGGAAACTCAGAAGGCTGGTATAGTTTATGAAACAGACCCGATACCAGCCGAAAAAAGCCATTAGCTGACCACGAACACGCGGCCACGCCCTGTCCACTTGCAAGAAGAGGTTTTCGAGGTCGGCTACGACCTGCGGCTCCAACTCCGGCCTGCTCGACCTCTTCCCCGCGATCTGCCAGCACAGCTGGTTCGCCACGTGCCACTGCAAGGGAGGCTCGCTTTCCTTCTTGAACAGGTGGCGAAGGCTGGCTGGGGTGAGGAGAGGGCGAGGGACTCGGTACTTGAACAGGAGATCCCTCGCCCTCGCCACCAAAGTAGTAGAGGCCAGGTTCTTCCTCGATCTCATCGATGTCATGTTGAAAATCGAACGATACACTTCTCTGAAGCGCGAAATCCTCGTATAGCCTCCCTGCCTTTTCACCTGCTGGCATATCTCCCTTTGGTCTCCGAGCAAGCTTCCGTTCACGAGCCACTGGGGACCGTAAAGCGAATTCTGGTACTTCACCATCCCACATATTCTGCAGTATGTCCCTGAGGTCTCAAGACAGAAAACGAAGTCACACTCACCCACACAGGACATTATAAATTTTTTTTTTGTGAGAAGAGAAGGCAGAATTTTGAAACCCGGGAGAGGCTACACTTAAGGGTTTTAAAACTAGCACGGGAAGAAAAAAAAAAGAAAAATGCAGCGTTATCCAACCTACAAGGGAGTCTGCTGGTACTGCGTCCACAAGTCAGGAAGTGGCGAGTATTATGCCATCCCGATATGCCAGGACGAGGAAGATGCTACCATGCACGTCTTTGGTTTTTTTTGCTCGCTGGCCTGCGCAGCCGCGTACATAGACAACTATATGACCAGGCTGAACCAAGAGAGGGCAAGAGCGCTTTTCCAGTGCATGTCGCGTGTCAACTACCGGTGTGAAGTAGTCAGGCCGGCACCGCACATACACAACCTCTACACTTTCGGCGGGGTCATGACTATCAAGGAGTTCCGGGCGGCCGGAGGGATTAAGCCTATCGAAGCGCCGTACATGGAACGCAAGAGTCATCAAACACACTTTATTAGTAAGAGACAAGGCAAACCGTTCACGCTCGTAAGGTCCAGAAAGGCTATAGTGCGTCTTCAGGGTCTCCAGCTTCTGTCGTCTTCTGTTTCTTCGTCTTCCTCTTTATCACGACGTAGGGAGTCGGGGAGATCGGACTATCCACGATCACGGTCGAGGCGTCGGATGTAGACCTTTCGACTCCTTCCTCCTCCTCCATTTCCCCTTCCTCCACCCCAAGGACGTCGAACGCCAGCCACGAGGCCTGGTCGTTCTTGAAGATAAAGGTCATCTTCTGCATATCGTGGTCGACCGCGACAATGACGCGTCCCTTCTTTTTGTCGTGGAAGCCGTAGGCCTTCATCACATTCTTGATTACATCCAGCGGGTAGATCTCGCCTTCCGGAAGGGACGCGAGCTTGCCGACAGACCTCCTTACGAACGAAGGCGGGGAAAGCTCTGTCATCGTAACCGCCCCAGCAAGTGAAGTACACGATGCCTTGACCGGGTCGACCGCTCGCAAGGCAGACTTAAAGACAACCTTATTGTTGTCGTCGACAGAGATGCTGCAGTGAGTACTTGACTTGCTGTGGTGTTTGACCACAGCCGCGAGGGCCGGGCTGGAAATATCAACAAGAACGTCGCATTCGGACTTGACACTGGTCAGCGTCACGAAATCGGATGGCATGCGCAGGTTGCTCAGTTTCGTCTCGTGTTCGAATGTCTTGGACTCGTTGTGAAAGATGAGGCGGAGCCCGTTATCGCCAAGCGACATCTCCAGCGTCATGCCGACCCTGAATACCTGGAGACAGGCGCTCGTCTCCTTCAGGTCAAGCACGAGCGTGACCTCCTCCTTGGAGCCGCTGACCTCATCACCCTCAAAGTCTATGTGAAAACGGACGGAGAGCCTGTCGCTGAGACCGCAGAGATCTAGACCAGTCTTCTTGTTGCACACTACCCTGCCCTCGAGCAGTAGGGGGGCAATGCTGTCAATCGCACGCTTGAACGCCACCCCGTGAGCTTTCGTTTTCCAACTAAACATTTCCTTTTTTTCTTTTTATGTAGAGATATTTTTTTGTCCCCTTTTTTTCCGTTCTAGTTTTAAATCTGAGGAAAGTTTTAAAGAAGACATTAAAAAAAAATCACAAAATTGAACTTCCTTTGCAAAAAAGAAGCGATGTCAACAGAACTGTTCTTCTACAAAGACAATGGCACGTCCTCTAAGCTACCGCTCACAGAAGATTCCCTACAGAAGAGTGTGGCCTACGGTGAACCACGACTGGTCTTTGGAAGTCTACTTACCCCAGTCTTCCTCAAGAACGAGAAAGGAGACAAGTTTCCTTTCTGCGTGATCCTGCCGTCCATGAGGCTCGGTTTTGACCCTTCGAAGTACGGAGACTCTGGCAGAACGAGCATAGAGCTGGACTTTGGTGACGCAAGAAACTACAAGCACATCCAGAATGCACTGATCGCGGTCATGGCAATCGACGACAAGTTCCAGAGCGACGTGGTCAAGTACAGGAGCATCATGGTCCCGGGCATGAAGGAGACGGGGCCGGCAGCTAAGACCAACCAACAAGTGTCCGACAGCTACGCACGTATGACGAGGCTAAGGACGTCCGCCAAATCGGACCGCGCCTGGCCTCCGAGGCTCACGGTGAACCTGACGGATGCGAAGAACCTTACGCCTGAGACGACGGAGTACAAGAAAGGCGATGCGGTAACTACGCTTCTGATGTGTACTGGGCTCTGTGCAAAGGACAACAAGATCCAGCCTAGCTGGAAGGTGCTGCAAATCCGCCATCAGAGAGATGGTCTGCCGTACCCTGACCAAGCGCTCTCCGAAGAGGCCGCATTCGGTGTCCAGCTCTCGCACGAGGGGTCCGGTGCGGTAAGTATCACTGACGCAGCTATATGAGGAAGTGCTGCATGCCGACGAACATGCCAAGGATCGCGTCGGCTCCTAAAAACTCCCAACGACCAGAAGCAGCGAAGAGAGCATACATGGTGCCATGCAGCGGCCTGAGTTCCTTCCACCAAGCCTGGCCGCCAAACGTCCCCGTCTCCTTGTTGTCTATGGAGCCAGAGAGCCAGACTCCCGCCGGCACAGTCGCGGCTAGCCTCATAGTGTCTAGAGTAGCAGTGTCAGTGGTCCGGGCGTAGTTAGCGACTAGCGCACGTACGGGAATACAACCGAAGAGGAAAAGACCGGCCCTAGCATTTTCTGAAAGTGTCATTTCTTTTGATTAAAATGAAGAAAGAATAAATTATTTTTTATTAACGTAATACTCTTCTGCCCATTCGAAGAAACCACAGCCCGGCTGGAACTGACACACGTAAAACCACTTGCCACAGGTCTTGCCCTCCTTCTTGACTCGTAACAACTTCGCCCTCTCCCTGCACTTGCAGTAGCGAAGGTCATGAACGAAAAGCGTACAGCCGTTCAAACATTGGGAGAGGCAGGTATGTTTCCGCAAGCCCGTGCCACACTCGAAACACTTTTCGGCGATGCATTCTCCTCCTGGGCAGAGAAAGAAAGTCTTCTTCCTGCATTGGGGGCACGTAGCTATCAGGCTTAGCTTTGCGATACGGGCGGCCGTACAGTCTGCGCATTGCACTTGCACGAGGTTTTGCAGGCGGGTTTCTTTGTGGCAGCAGGAGTTTTAAAATTTTGCTCTTCGTCGTCTGGATAGAAAACTCGTGGCATGTTATCCCTTTTCGCCAAAGAAGGTGTTACAGATCTTTCAGAAAATCATCAATGAACCGTGATCTCTCTTCCCACGTGTCTCCTCCGGGAACGTCTCGGGCGGGGTTAATGCATGACTCGTCGCCGTAGGGTCTGCAGACTAAGGAGGCGAGGTCGACCGGGTCTCCTTTCTGGCCGGTAGACCAATACAGTTGCTTCCCTATCCAACAGGCCCCGCACGTAGCACAGACTCGTAGCATTGCTTTTCCCTTTACAAACAGAAGAATCGGAATTTTTTTTAGAAGCCCATACCAGACAGGCCAATAGTGGGCCGAATGTGCTTCACGCAACGCCGGTACTTTTTGAAGCGAGGGACACGCCGAATCACCTTGGAGCAAGTCTTGTTCTTTCTCCGGTACGTGGTCATCTTTCGACCGGTCTTTCTCGAGGTCTTGTAGGTTTTCGCCATTTGACTTTTTTTTTCTTTGATGTTTTTAGAATTTAAAAAAAAAAAACATTCTTTCTTCTCTAAATCGCGCCATCTACCGTCTTCAGCCTCTTGGTCGCCCTCTCCTCGACATCCTTCTGTGCCTCCTGCCGCTCGTACCTATCCCTCGGCACGAGTTGCATGTTCTCTACGCACGTAATCTTTCTGCGCAAATCCGTGCGATAATGCCCTTTGCAGAACTCCTTCTTGTGCACGTTGAAGCAGCGTTCGTCGATACACTTTGAATTGCAATGCCCTACCTCGCTGCCGTGCGTATTGCAGTAGGTGCACACGTAGATCGCGTCCTTGTATCTCTTCCTAACGGTAAATTTTTCCTCGAGCGCGCACGTGCCTAAGTCATCGAACCGTAGCCGATGCTGCTTCTGTTCGTCACGCAGGAACTCGAGCACTACCGCCTGTAGGTGCCGGTAGCTCACCGTACACCCTTTCTTATAAATCGTCATGTACTTCATCGAACCTTCGCTGAGGAACAATCGCATGTAGTCCGCCTGCTGGGCTAAATTCTCCTTCTCTGCCCGGCAGTCCTCTGGCGCAACCTGTTTCCAGAAGTCTGCCTCAGCCGCACGTTCGGTCAGCGACCTGTACTTGCCGATGCACCGCAGAAGCACGACAGGAACCTCGCTCATGACCTTACGAATGAGTGAGTGGTCCTTCTGCTCGACAGGAGTATTGAATCTGAAGACACAGAGACGCCTCGAGATCTGCCCTTGGCTGTCTTTGTAGTTAGGAAGAGAGTTCGAGGCCCAGATCATAGGTATTTTCCAATCCATCGTGGTCTCTGCCTTCTTGTACTTCGCAGGGATAGACACTCCTTCGCCAGACACCATAGACTGCAGAGTAGCTTGGTTGAGCCTCTTCGGCATATCGAGCGGCATGTCCCAGCAGATGACTATGGACTTGTGCTTCAAAGGATCCAGGCCAAAGACGGACTCGAAGTTCTGGGAGATAGAACCAACACGACCGTCTGGCTTCATGCGCTTAATAGCAGAGAGAACAGTTCCCTTCCCAGTGGACGCAGTGCCTAACATGAATGGCATGATCTGCCAGCCATCATACTTACCCACCTCAAACTGGAGCCTGCCGACCATGGCTTCGAAGAAGTCACTGACTTTCGGCGACAGCTGTGTACTCACTACCGTCGTCCAGTTGGGAGTGAGCGACTCATCCGACAGGTCTGTACCGTACATATCGATGTCATAGAAATGGTCAGTAAAAGGTGCGGACGGCAGCTCATTGTAGCGATAGAGTTTGCAGTCGTTGGTGTTGAACGTACAATCCCTAAAGGAGATCCATTCAGTGCGCATCTCCGATTCAGACTTCAAGGGAAAGCCAGAGTGATAGTTCTCGTTGAACCACTTCAACAGCCTGTCCATGTCCACAGGAAATGTCTCTGTGTACGAGACGTTCTTGAGCACGGAATGAATATACGCCTTAGCATCTTCCTGCCACTCGTACACTCCCGGCACGGTCGGATGTGCCGAAAGCACGTAACCCTGGAAGCGTATCGACTTCCTTTTATAGCCAGCGAGCACCAGCTGCCAAGTTGCATAGTCTATCTCCCCTTTCCTGAGACGATCGAAGGAACAGACAGTGCGTTGCGAGTAGTAAATGTCGTAGTCGGCACGGGTAGGCAGGACATCCTTGTGCTTGAAGACTACATCAAACCCAGTCTTGAACTTGATGTGCTCTTGCATCTCCCGGATGAGCTGATCAGTGAACGGCTCCTCTATCCCTACCTCATCAAACTTGTAGACTCCTACCTTGTAGCCTTTGTCTCTGAGAAAATCGATCGCAGCAGTCATGCATTTACGTTCCTCTACGTTCCAGAGCCAAGCAAGAAATGTAGGATTGCTGTAACTTTCGTGGCAGAGAGTCTTCTTCCGTAGCAGGTCTACGTTCTTATTCCAGACATCAGACCACCGGCGTAAGGTAGGACAATCGAACCATTCACCGTCCAGAGATTTCAGGTTAAGGACCGCAAGGAATGCATATTTAATGTCCTTATCAGTCTTGTGATCGGCACATGTCTCCTGCCTTACCATATCAAACAGCTTTGCCCTATCTTGAAGAAACATCGTGATCATGGGATCTACGCTCATGTTGCCTCTAGACAATATATGTGACAGAAGACGCACAGACATAGACTCAGCGTCCACGCAATGATAGAAGCGTCCGGACACAAGCCTGAAGACTGCATTAGGCCACGCAGCAAAAGTGTCGCTCAGATTCGGTCGACCACCGTCCGCACGCTTATTCTCGTACACACAGGCGACGATCTCATCATTGCCTCCTACTTCCTTCTCAAGCGAAGCAAGCAGGCATGCACGATCCCGCTCGTCCCAGCGAGTCAGCCCGGCTAGATGCTTCAGAGCATGGATGTCCACCCTCTGATTCAGCTTGTACAGCAACTCGCTCATTTTCCCCCTTTTAATATCAGTAATAACAAGGAAACAGAAATTTCAAATTGCTAACTCCGGATTTAAATCTCTGGGCCTTTCATCCGGACAACGCACAGGAAAGAACCAGATGACAAAGCAACCTAAGACCCCTACAACAGCAACCACTATGATAGCGACCTCTAACGAGTCCATTCTGCGGACACGGCAGCAAGAATAGAGACTAACTTTCAGAAAATAAAAGTTTAATTTAATAAAAGATAATTTCTAACATGGAAATAGACAAAGCTCATTCCTCTTGAGGGTTGACGCAGACAGGCTGCTCAGGCGCCACTCGAAACAAGATGTTCGCATCCCCTGCAAGTCCACTGATCGACTCAACTGCATTGACGAACGCGTCCTGCCTCCTGTCCCTTGAATCAATGAAGCTCAGAATCTCTGCTGCTTCCTGGAGATGATAGTCAGCCAACGCAACACGTTCGTAGTCACTGATCTTCTTGTCCAGTACCTGCATCTGCTCATGGCATAGATCCGCCTCCATCGCTGCCTCAGCCGACCTGTTCATTGCCTCCTCACGCCTAGCTCTGTACGTCTCGAGATCATTCCTGGCCTTCTGTATGACATCATTGTTCGCTCTCCTGCGCAACTTGACACTCTTGATAGCATTGTCCCTGTGCATGATCTTGTACATCTTACCCTTGAACTTTGCATGAGTCTTTCGCCTGGGAAGAGGAACGAGAGCAGGGGCAGCAACAGCCACGGAAGAAAGAGGAGGAGCAACAGAGACCAACCTGTCGAACTCCTCCAGCAGATGCAGCTTTTCCTTCATGTCGACATTGGGCAGGAGGCAATTGAACATCTTCCTTGCATTGTCCACGTCAACGCCTAGCTGCACCTTCTTGTTCCTGTCCACAAATCTGACGTAGCGAACTGTGAACTTGCTGTTGTTCCTTGCAGACTGGATGTCAAGTCGGTGATTCCTGTCCACGTCTGCAGTGTCGTGTGCCAAGAACTCCAGTGCCTCCCGTGCATGCATGACGCCCAATACATCGTCGACAGTGACAGCACCACAAGCAGTGATGGTACGCTTCCCCTCTTCTTGCACTTGGTCCATTGGACGATAATCCACATATGACGCAACAACAAGCCCTTTTTTCCCCTGTTCGAATTCAAAAAAAAAGTGGGAGCTCTCACACGCAAAAACCGGTCAAAATCAAATTATTCGAACTCACTGTCACAGCCGTATCACAACCCTTTGGCACAAAAACACTCCAGGACCACTATTTCCATCTTGCTGCGCAAAGAAGAAGACATGTCCAAGAGGGAAATAACCAAAGCTCCCAGCTCTGGAAAGGCAGAGAAGAAGCAGAAAACAGTCTCTTCTTCCCTGCACTATCGTCGCAACTCACATGGTCGTCTCGAAAGATTTCCTATCTTCTTAAACCTTTACCAAGTGTTCGAGAATCCCGACATCTGGTCTTGCGTCATCCCCTTCGTCAACTCCAACGACATCTTAGTCTTGCTCCTTTGCTTGTTTCTCAACATCAAAAGGATCGACTTGCTCTCCATCTTCGAGCCGTGGTTCCTGTCCGCGCAGGCACACGGCCAGCTTCCCATTCGCTGGTGCCTCAAACCAAAGGCAGCGATCAAGATGATCCTCCAGTACATGGGAAAATACGTCCTTCCCACGTATCAGCTCCATCCAGGCAACATAGTACAAAACATACAGAGAAAATGTTTCCTACCCTGTGTAGAGTGTGTTAGCAGAGAACCAGACTTCCACCGAGGCACAGACCGTTGCTCTGCCCATCACATGTGCTACCCTTGTGTCTACCGCTACTATCCCAATACCATCACTTCTCTCATCAGTCTGTGGCGGAACTTTCCTGCCCCTTTTGATTTCAACTCCTTCAGGGTACGAGCTCGCGCAGCCTTCATAGTGTCACAGCACAAGGATCTACCCATCCTCTCTCTGCCTCATTGCCTCAAATATATCGTCACGTCCGAAGACGCCTTAATCATCTACGACACAATGAAAACCACTTACCACGATGAAGTAGAAGCCTACACCGCAGACGAGACCGCATCGAATCGTTTCATGCGACTAGCTTACTTAACCCAACTACGGAGCTTCGATAAGTACTGCAAGGCAATGCAAAACATCTGGCATTACCGCTACGCCCACAACGAGAAGGACGTTCTAACCCATCGCGAATCCATCCTCCCTGCCTCCCCCGCGCCCCCACAGTAGGGCGCCCCCCCCCCCCGCCTTGGCGTGCGTGAGGTCTGTCCTTGAGTGGTCCCCGAAGAACACTTGTCACTCGACGAAGTTTTAAAACTTCGGCCTAGTCACTCGAACTATATATACCTTGAATTGTTTGAGTTGTCAAAAAAAGGAAACATTATTAAAAATTAAAATATCGTATTTTATAAAATTGGGGTAGAGATTATGTGTGAATCCGAGAATTCCGGCAACTCATGCTCTAGTCAGCCAAACCGGCCCATCTAGTGGTGCAATCTGGCGCCACCCATCACCCTTACTCTAGTGTTCCACACTTTGCCATGCCATGTTGGGGGATCTGGCCCCACTCATCACCCTTACTCTTTTAATGTCCCACACTTCGCCCATGTCCCACTTTCACCTATGTCCCACATACAATATGTTGCACTGGCACGGTTTGGGACAAATGCTCCCAAATGCTCTACATCTATCTATCCATCCATCCATCCATCCATCTATCTATCTATCTATCTATCTATCTATCTATCTATCTATATGTCTGTCTGTCTGTCTGCTACCTACCTATCTACCTACCTATCTATCTATCTATCTACCCCTGTCGGGCGTCCCTCCCTTTGATGTAAGACAATTGGTCGAGGGGGCGGGACAAAGGCTATGATGAAGACCAGCCCTCCTAGAGCAAACTGCACCACATGCCCGTTGGCTACCTCGCAAGGCTGCACTATGGGTAGCTGTGGCTTTGGGTGCTGCACCTGCCCGTTGGTTACCCCTGCTCCATGGGTAACTGTGGCTTTAGGTGCCTTTTCTTTTGAGCTCGCCCATAAAAGGCACTCACCCTGCACGTTCGTGCTTGGTGAGTGGATCCCTCCGCTGGCCATCGGCTATGAGGGAGCCAGGAAGGCGAAGGCAGGCCTGAGCCGAGGATGCCTCCTGGTAGGACGCTTATGGTCATTTGGCTATGCGACGCTCCTAGACGAAACATATCTATCTATCTACCCACAGTGCTCTGTCGGTTTATACTAGACTGTCGAACAGTCTCGAAACTCCATCTGCTTACTGGGTCCTCTGTAATAGAGGTGGGAGCTCGTTCTGCAAGGGGCGCTTATGGAACGAGCCCTGGCCCCGCCTGGTACTAGGGAGCTTTGGTATCGCCTGTATCAGTCCCTTCCGTGCAAACATCACGGCTTAGCTGGGCATCGGGTTAATACTTTATCCACAGACTTCCTTGGTTGACGAAATCAGAAGCTCCTTTTTTCTGACATTAGTCGATATCTCATCTATCTATCTATCTATCTATCTATCTATCTTTTTCTGACATTAGTCGATATTTCATCTATCCATGTATCTATCTATCCGCCCACACTCACATGCACGCCCAAACACACATAAGGATTTTGAACGTGCAGCGCATCCCCATCAACAAATAAATAGATAGATTGATAGATAGATGTGCAGAGCTCAGGGTACCGGCCAGCCAAGCCAGGCGAAAAGTAAAGAGGTGGCAGTTGATGCAGTGGGTCGTGGTGTGAGGAGGGTGGTTGATGCACAGTGGCTCATAATGGCTGTGGTGGGGCTGGCAGGCTGAGGCGCTGGCGGCGGCGGAGGCGGAGTGGAAGGCAATGGACCGGCAAGAGGAGAACAAGCGGCGGCAGCAGCAGCGGGCAGAAGAGGAGCGTGCAAAGCGGACCTTCCGAACGCACCTCACCTTGCGAGGATCGTCTTGTGTGTTGTACTATGTATGGTGCCTTCAGAGTATGGCGGGCTGATTGCTTGTGTATGCTCTGGCCAAGTACACTACCCCTAACTTGTGGCTTCCGGGTGTCAGACAGCCACCCCAGGCCAGTAAAAGCTGGCCTGGGGTAGCTTTCTCGCACCCAAAACTCGAATTTGTAGATGACTCAGAAAAGCCTCTGGCTTGTCTGATAAGTGCTATGCGGTGGGGGCAGGCGGACACTCAGATATAGAGGAGGATGACGAGTTTGACAGGAAGAGACGGGAGATAGACGGACACTCAGATATAGAGGAGGATTACGAGTTTGACCCGGAAAACCTAGAACACTCCAGAACCTCTGAGGAGATGAGGTCAGGAATTCCCATAAGCTTTAAGTCGTATTGCGAAGCGCGAGAAGAGCTTGATTGGTTATACGAGGAGAGATTTGAGAGAGAAAGAAAGAACAAAGCCCAAGGGAAAGGGAGTGAGGAGGAAGAAGAGGAAGATCACGATCTCATGGTAGACGATAGCGAGAAGGTAGGACGCAAGAAAAAGACGATAGTTCAAGACAGCGGATCGTCAAGGGATATAGCATGTACACCGCACATCTTACACAACCTCCGAGAGATTGAACCCGTTAGCTTAGTCACGGAAACGGAGAGAGTGTAGTGCAAAACACGGGGAAAGCGAGGTTGACAAGAATAGATGGACCGGGAAAGCCAGTTTTGGTAAAGAAAGATATGTTGTTAGACAACAGGGTGCCAGTCAACATTATGTCTACTGGAAACAATGACCACAATCACCACAGATCTATCATTCACCAAAATGGGCAACTACTAATCCTAAAATACCCCATAAGGATTAAAGAGAGTGACGTGATCGTGAGGAGGAGACTTACGCCTGGCATGCTCTATCGCTGGGACAATGAAAAAGACAAACCCCTCAACATAAACGAACGCTACAACCCCAAAGTGAAAGAGAAGAAGAAGAAGGCGAGGTAGACGGGGCGGGAATCCCCAAAGAGAGAGAAAGTGAGAGCAAGCGAGCGAGAGTAAGTGAGAACGAGGAAGCTAGAGGCAGCGTTTTATACGCTATGTATCCTGAGAAAGGTAAGAAGGGTAAACCAATTGACATTTATGTCATACATTAATGTAGTGGTCATAAAGCAATCTACCAAAGACCTATGCATTAGGCAAGGCAATGGGTACAAAGTTGACAGGAAGCGAGGATAGTGTTAGATTTTGTGAAGCCTGTATGATGGGGAAAGCTAAAGTGTTACCCTGATTTAAGGTTAATAGAATTAGGAGAGGGAGTTATCCTTGTGAGATTTTACATGAAGATACTTCCGGACCTTGGGCGGTCATGTCAATTCACGGTAAGTACTATAAATGTTGCGTTACAGACGATTACTCGGGGTACATCAAAGATTTTTATTTACGGTACAAGAACGAATTTGTAGAGTGTTTGAAGCAAGCAGTAGCATGGTTTGAGAGGCAGACAGGGAAGAAAGTCAGACAGATCACTTGCGATAATGAGTTCGATGTCCCAACTGAAATTATAGAATGGTGGAAACCCCTACAATTCATTTGGAAGACTAGTGCTCCAGGTGATAAAGATGGCAACCCCATAGCTGAGAAGGTCAATGACATCACAGCCGGACTAGCCCGGGCCATGCGATACGAGGCTAACTTACCACCTCAATTTTGGGAGGAAATTGAACGCACAGCCACAACCTTGCACAACATTCTACCAGCAAAGACAGGACCTAGGAAAGGAACCTCACCTTTTGAGCAATGTCTAGGCTACAAGCCAGCAATCCGACAACTTAAGCCTATAGGATGTTTAGGTGTAATGTACATAGGAAAGCAGGTAGGCAAAGGCAACTATAGGGGAAAACGAGTAATGTTACTTGGATACGATGTATTTAAGGAACTATAGCGAGTTTGGGATGGTCGTAAGGTCATCACTAATGTGCGTAATGTACACTTTGACCCCAATGTATTTGGTAAGGATGCTCATGTACCCAGAGAAGTCAAATGGGACGACGAGGAATCCGAGGGGGAGAGTAATGACACCATACAGCTAGAACAGCAGTTAGACGAACCCGAACTTAAAGATGAGGGGGAGTTAGACACACATGAGGAGTTACAGGAAGAAAAAGACGTTCGCCGCCCAGATTCCGGTCTCCCATAGAGTCAAAGGTATAACTAGCTGACAACAAGGATGATGGGCTAACACCCGTCACATCGTTAGAGGCGCAACGCCCCAAAGCAGACCACCCTACTCTAGTAGGAGGTATGTAGAGGGAGACGCGCCCACAAAGGGCTTCACTTGGGAGCAAAGTGACAAAGTCACATCAGCTAACATAGCGAGAGGGAAACGAAAAGCAAAGGTTAGGACAGTTACACAACCACCTCCAGAAAAGAAGGCAGCAGTAAAAGCAGCTACATCGACAGGAGAGAGAGTTAGTGTTCCGGGAGTAGCTTTCGGAGAAGAATAGGCAAAGGAAGAATATGGAGACAGCTGGCAATCAGTTAAGAGAGAAGGAAAAGTCTTAGAACTATGCGAGAAGGGAGAGAGACTTAAAGTCCGTAAGATGCCTAAGCCCAGTCACTTCGTAGTCTTTGACGACGGTCAAGTAGAAAAGATGTTAGATAGCGAAATTAGAAAGTATCGGATAGATAGGATAAGACCCGTCGGAGAACGAGAGCATCCCGAGATGTCCGCAGAAAATATCGTAGAGAATCAAACCACTGCGTTACTGTACCTGACATTGAAGGTACCAAAGGCAATCGTTGATGAGGGTTTAACTGCGAAAGAGTTGAAAGCAGGAATGGATAAAGAGATCGAAGCTCTAAAGTCTTTTAACACTTACACGTGGGTAAGCCCTAAGGAAGCGAAAGAAAAAGGAGTAAAAGTAGTGAGACTAACATGGGTACATAAAATCAAACTAGACGAAAGGGACGTAAGTTCATTAAGTCAAGGTTAGCTTTACGGGGAGATATGCTAGAGCCAGGAGTTAGCTATAGCCCAGATCAATTATTTGTGCCCTGCGCCGCGCATCGCTCATTACTCTTTTTGTCTAAGCTTGCAGCATGGCATGGACATAAGCTATACGGTATAGACTTCAAAAATGCTTATCTAAATGCACGAATGCATTATCCTGTTTACGCTTATGCACCCGATGGAATAGACAGTGAAGAGCATGAAGGCATGATAGGAGTGTATATGGAGCTCTGTATGGCGCGCCGCAAGCTGGTAGGAGATGGTATGAGATTTTAGCCACTAAGTTTGAGGAATTAGGATTCAGGTTACTAGACTCTGATGTATGTATGTTCGTTGAAAAAGATAAGCCGATAAGAGATGCTATCATTGGTATTTTCCATGTAGATGATCTTATTTTCTCAGCTCCTAACGAACAAGCGTATGACCGTTTCGCTAGTAAACTAGAAAAGTTTTATCCTCTTAAGCGTTTGGGAGTGGCTAAGGAGTTCAAAGGAATAGAGATCGTTCAGGAAGGAGGACGCACTTTATTCCATCAGAAGAAGTATCCGAAACAGATTTTAAAGAATGTAGGATATGCCGATGTCAGACCAGTAAGCACTCCTAGTGCTCAGCATGAGCCCGAACCTATGGGAGAAACAAGCGCTTAGAAAGCATTCAATTCCTAGTTTGGTATGTAAACTTTTGTTTCTAACTAAGATGGCACATCCAGATGCAGATCAAGCATTGAATGCAGCCAGCGTGATGCAAACAATAAATCCAGGACTTGCTTATGCTTTACCAGGTAGAATCTTCGGATATCTGAAAAGTTCGTATCGCGGTATTACATTTCACGGGCCTAAATCGTCGCAAGAGGGAAGGACGTACCCCAAGATTACTTTGTGGCCAGGTGCTGCGCATAAGGTCTGTAAGAAAACCGGAAAGTCACGTACAGGTTATGTAGTGCTTTGGGGTGAGACCCGGTAGCTTGGTTATCGAAACGACAGACTAGAATTGCACTAAGTTCTGATGATGTGGAAATTTTCGCAGCAGCAGAGTGCATACGAGAAGGATTGGCTATCAGACACATCACAGAAGAGTTAGGTATAGCACAGAAAGGGCCGATAGAGCTTTATGAAGATAATGCACAGACTATCTTAGCTAGAGAGGGGAATGTCAGGACCACGTACTAAACACTTACCCTTAGAACTGCATTCCATTCATCATGCACAGAGAGACAATGAGATTAAGTTTGTAAAGGTAGGAACTAAGAAATAAATAGCAGACGTACTGACCAAACATGTTCCTAAGGACCAATTGAATATCTCGTTAGTAAATTTATGGTAACACTTGATCCATAATTTTACATCTCAAGTCTGCAAACTCACGCAAAATACGCAAATTTACGCAAAGTCAACTCATGTTGTTTTGTGAGTTTTCTCTCTTTGAAGTGTGTAGGAAGTGTTTTGCGCAGGTAGTTGAGCGGCATCTTTTGACATTGTTCCCGTCGAAGTGAAAGCCGAGCGTCAATGCGAAGCGCGTGGATCAGACCACCATCGGTCGCATTACGGCGAGAGCAGGAAAAGACATGGGAGATCGGAGCCAACTGTACATCGAATAGTCTTATTATTGGCGAGATGGCGGAATTAACTAATTATTGTTCTCCAGCTCAGTCTCCTCCTTCTCCGCAATGGGTGCCCTGTAGGCATCCCGTTCCGAGATATCTTCCTTACGGATTGGTGGGACCTCTTTAAAGTCAGCCTCCATCCGTTTGAGTGCTTGATCAACGGACTCATCTTCAAGTAGGAAGGGATCATACTTAATCAGCCTTCGTACATTGACTATTTGAACTTTCCCTCTGCCCCTGATTTTATAATTCAAAGGCCCCATCTGTCCCATGATCTGGTATGGTCCTTTCCAGTGGATGAACAGCTTCGAGCTGACTCCCTGAGGAACCTGATGATGGTACAGTAGTACAATATCCCCGACCTGAAATCTGATTTGATCCAGGTGCGCCTGCCTGACACCTTCAGCATCAGTCCTCCTGCGCTCCGCCTCCCTATGCGCCTGTACTATTTGCTCCGCCTCCATCTCCGCCCGAAGTCTCACCCCAAACATCTCATCCTGATCTGCCCATGAATCTTTTGGGTGCAGCAGTGAGGCTGGGATGGCGGGCTCACGCCCATATACTAATTGGTATGGCGAGACGGAACCTTTTGAACCACCTAACGCTGTAGAAGGTAGGCAATTCATAGCAAAGGCAAATGAGGATGCTGCCTCCACCCATGCCTTTTGGTTCTCCTTCTTCATACAATACATCTTCAGCGCGGCCTTGAGGGGTCTATGAATCCGCTCTATCTTGCCGTTCGCTCTGGGGTTATAGGCGGTGACATATTGCCATTTCATGCCGTAATATGCAGATAGCTTGTCGATGACTTCATTATTAAAGTCAGAGCCTCGATCTGAGCACATTTTTCTCGGCACCCCAATCTGTGAGATGATCCTGTTAATCAACGCCTTGGCTGTTGTTTCGCCCGTAACGTCTTTGACTGGGACCACCCATATATAGTTGGTGGCTCTGTCTATTGCCCTTAGAATGTATCTGTAACCTTCCGTCGTGACCGGGAAAGGTCCTAAATGATCAGTGTGTAAGAACTCGAACATTCCTAAGTGTAAAGGAAAAGTCTCGATCAGGCCAAAATTCGCCTTCAATGGTGTTTTGGATGTCTTGCATGGGATGCATGAATTGACCTGTTCATCAATATTCTCCTTCATCTTCTTCCACCAGAATCGTCTCGAAATGAACATATGCGTTCTTTGTCGGCCCGGGTGCGCCAGTAATGGGCAGTTATGAGCAGAGACAAAAATGATGTGTCTGAAGTAATGACCGCTTGTCAGAGGCCCGACAGCCAGACAGCATCCTTGATCGGTTCTGCATCGGCTTCTGCTCAACTGCAAGCCGCACATACGCAACGATCTGTAGGAAAGCGACCAGTCGTGAAGCTAACACACCTTGTATTCGTTGGTGGGCACGGGCACAATGCTTCAAACACACAAATAAGAAATGCCCGTACAACCACGATGTCGAGGACACCCGCATCCGAAACACACTCCTCAAGAACGTACGGTCGGACGAAACCAACACCGTCGCCGTTCTGCGCCGACTGCGCAAGGATCAGGGGTGGAAATTACAGGATGTCGCGGACCATGACCGCGAACTAGCTGACGCGATCATTCTCTTTTCGCTAGAGATAATCAGAAGACGGCAGCCATAGAAGCCGCAAGTAGAGGAAGAGGTGGAACACGAGGAAGAGGAGGAGGGAGAGAAATCAATCGAGGAGGAGGAGCCCCTTTTGCACGAGGCACATACACTCGCGGGGGGGAGAGAGGATTTGTGAGAAGAGGATGAGGAAGAGGTGTATTTCAAGGTAGAGGAGGAGGAAGATGGGTTGGCCGAGGTGGATACGGCAGCGCAGAGCGCCCGTACAACAGAGACGGGGGCTGGGCAGACGGCTCGAGCTCAAGCTCGAGTTCCTCAGCACCACAGGTCTATGCGACACCAGGCGCAACCACTACCGACACTGATGCCGACTCAGGTAACAGATTTGAGGTAGTCCAATGACTAGAGAAGGAGGGAGAAAACAGAACAACATGCATTGCACGATACACCGTTGTGCAGGTCCCAACCAAGGGTGCCAGTGAGTCTAAGAGCCCACAGCAGACCACAGACCAACTCAAAGGTAGTACAATACTGGTACACCCATCACGACAACAAACAGTGCATGCTGCTAATAGGCAGGCGAGTAAAGCGCTGGCAAAGAGAAAGCAGGCGGGCCTGTCACAGCCAAAGCCGAAAAAAGTAAGAATAGAACCGGCAATCAATATTATCAACTTGCCGAGACAGACAATAGACAAGGAGGATGGAGGACATCAACCTCTCCTCACGGTCTCAAACAGAGAAAGCAAGGACAATCATCCTTCGCCTGTGAACAATACCCAAAAAGACATTACAAAAACGGCGGAAAGGGAGGAGGCGAACCTCGAGAAAAGGATACAGATTTTAGAACACAAGCTCCTTGTATTGGCCTTAAAAAGTCACCGGCCAGACGCTTTATGCTATACAAACCTTTTTTGTGAAACATTAAATACCTTTATAAACATTGGTAATGATACTATGGCGAATATTAATATTGTCGGCCGGAAATTTACTACGAAACACCATGCGTGGTTAGAAACTAATATGAAAAAATCATCTGGCACCTTGAAAGGAGTTAGTAGTCGGACGGATACAACGGGCATCATCACTCTAAATTTTAAATTGAAATCCGGACGAGTATATCGAGTGGACTTGTACGTTGTCTCCGAATACCACGGATCTGTTCTTTTGTCGTACGACCAACTGGCGACTATGAACGTAGTGATTGATTGCGCCGCCAAAAGAGTCATATACTGCATAGAGCCAGGAGAAGAATATACTGTCGACTCTCTCCATGCTATTGACTCATACGAGGCCCTACACCTAGGGGTAGCATCGGAAGGGAAACAGGTGGCCATTACACACGCATATGAGGCATATATGCCAACGGACGCGGTGTCTAAAGATGGTTCAAACCTGTCAGGCAAGAGAGAGGCGGAGGTCTATACGGCTACAGTCTCTACACAATGGGATGAAAAGTCGATAGACGATCTCATTGAAAAGAGGAAAGAAGAGATTATATGCATGGGGAAAAGGTGCCCATCGTTGGCGAGATTTGAAGAAAGAGCAGGGGCCGATGTATATATTACCAACGGGTACTGCTTTCACGTAAAGGTGGCAGAGAAGGACAGACAGGAGTTTATACCGAGGAGAAGGGACGACTCCCTGATATCCCGGCAGAAGATATTAAAAGCTTTATTACCAAATTCTGGGGTGACGAGCCTACGTGGCCGCGCTCACTGACAGAAGTGAAAAAGTGCCTGCGCACTCTTTTTGAAAATAATAAACCATATACTGTCATACTCCCGTACAATGAGAAGGCGATATGGGCGCAGGAGATACGGGACCGGCTTATTGATCATCCGATACCGGTGCCCTCACGGAAGCAACACTTAGTGGTGGCTTGTCGTCTCGGGACTCGTGAGCAGAGCAGTGCATACAAGCGGAAGCTCAGAGACCAGGACAAGTTGAAATTGATTCCTCAAGCGTTCACATGCTTCGATGGTTTCTACACCCGAAAAGCTCCGTTGCAATATGCGAGATTAATAGATATGTTGGTAGGTCTGGCGGAGGACGACGAACCAGACACTGCCACATATGAAAAAATTGGGAATGGACGATATATCAGAAGAAGAGTCGGGCTTGGAGGAGGACAGAGCACCCCTCAAGCATCACAAGAGAATGTCAGAGGAGGAGTTTAAGGCGGCGATAGAAGAGAAATTGGCAGGAGGAGCAGGTACGGAGAAGGAGAAAGAGGTTTGAAAGAGAGATTGAAGGCGAACAAAAAGATTTTTGACCCCCCTCAAGCGGGAGGTGTCAAGCCGGAAGACTTCACCGCGGTTATTTGTAAAATACCACGTCAGTTCGGCCCATACTGCCTTGTGGTCCGTATCAAGATCATCTTGGCATACTCCGAACTTTGCTCCAGCTGCCAAGCCAGGCGACGCGCAGATGTAATCGAGGAGGTGCTTGCCTGTGCCCATGCCGCGCTGCTCACGCCGGGACCACCAGTAGGACCCTTCCACTGGGCACGAGAAGCCGCTCAGATTTCGCAGGCCCGTAGCGACGAGGACAGCCGCGAGTCTCTTGCCGTTCTCCGAACGTACCGGTGTTCCCTTATCATCGACCTCCCCGTGCTGACCGACGATGCCCTCCTCTTTTCGGCTGCATGCCGGCCCGAGCTTCGCGTTGGCATCCGCCACCGTGACCACAAGACCTTTGGCTCCAAAAAAAGCTATAGCTGCCTGCCAGGCCGCATACGCCTCTGACGACTCTTCTTCCTGCGTTTCCTGGGGAAAGTAGCCGTTGCCCACATAGATATCCTGAGCGCCGGTAACACCCAAGGCGATACGCAGCCACACTTGCTGCCGGTGGTCGATGGGGGCTGACACCAGGTTACAATACGGACCAAGGAAGTTAGCCACCGCGAATAGAACTCCACCCTTGCAGCGATTTTTCTCGCTGACCTCCGCAGGTTTTCCAAAAATCCGGAATCCATCCAGGCTGCATTTGGAAAGTTGCTTCTTGCCCATGCGGTGCTCCTGAGCCCCGATGACTAGCCAGCCCTCGTGCTTGTATAATGATGCCCATTCCGCCGTGCCTACGTTGTCGTATCCCGTTTTACCCTGCCAGTTGTGACTCGCGACGAGTAGCTTGAAGCCGGTATCGAACTGCTTGGAGTGGTGCTTCTTGGCTCGTTTCCGGACCCGACGGCCGCGCTTGGCTTCCGCCCTCGTGCTGCCCCCCTCTGCAGGTGCTTGCGCAGGTTGGTCCCCCACTGCACTGGCCGCCGATTGCAGGGGCACCATCTGCACATCAGCACACTCAGACACACACTCAGGTGCATCGGCAGCCGATTCCGAAGACACCACCTGCACATCATCGACACATTCTTCATGTAGAGGCAAGGCGCGATATCCCGTCGCAGCTTCCTCCTTTCGGACCGCCGCTTCCCATGGATGCGAATAAGCCTTCGGACACGTTCCCTGTCCCTGAACCTGCGCCCAAGGGCCACATTGACCCCTCTGCCGAAGAATTTGATATGTTTGAGTTGCTGCAACGCCGTCTGCCTGCTGTCATCGTCCTCGTAGACCAGCTCCAGGTGACGAGACATTCGCTGGCCTTGCCACTCCATTACCGGGACCACCAGACCAAGACCGCTCATTTTGGAGGCGATCTCCTGTAGATTGGCGCGTTCTGAGAGCCCCCAGACAATCAGATTACGCCCGTCCTTGTCGTACCGATCTACCCGCCGGTACAGTCGAGGCGGCGGTGCCATCTGCCATATAGCGCCGCTCGCCTTATGTTGAAGCGCCGACCCGTGTGCCAGGTTTGGGGAGGAAGGATGAGGCGCAGCTAAGATAGCCTCTCCACGTGGTTCAGGAATTCCGTCATATACGCGAGCCCTCATCCTCCCATCCTGGGACATCGGGCCAGAGCCCGTCGAAGAGGCATTCCCACGGGGATTGTCTAGGTCTTCGGCGATTCTACCTTGTCCCATAAGGGCCACAGTGGTAGCTCCGTGCTTCGCGTATTTGTAATCCATTGAGAGTAGTAGACGGCCAATGTCGCTGGCCATCACCGCCGCGCCTCTCTACGCCGAGGAAAGCGCCCGTCCATGCAAATAGCATCGGCGGTATCTGCAACACACACTACACGCATTTCCGCCGGTGTCACTGGACGCTGCCGCGTCGCTTCGTGCCCTTCGGCGCCCGCCAGCACCCCCAGCGTCGCCAGAACCTGCCTCACGCACTACACACACTCTCCATCGCATCGCCAACGCCTCTACTCTCATGCCTTATGGACTTTCAGCTGCTCCTAACAATACACATCATGAGGTACGGGTGTCCCCGAGTGGAGCCAGATCGGACGGCGTGCCGCTGAAACTCCTTCCCCCACGTGGGTATAGAAGGCGCGAACCTAGCGGTACCTATAGGGTCTTACAGACAAGTATAGTAATCCCAGCCGAAGCTGCTCAGTTAGAAATGCAACGGTGGAGGGTGTGAATGCATGGGGCAAGGCACTGCAACGCAGCAAGGCACTGGCAAGGCATTGGGACCGACTGAAGCCCCTCTCCAACGTGCGCTCATCATGTGTTCCAGTTAGGCAACCCCGAAGAAGCGAAGATAGGGAGGAGACAAAACCCAGATAGGATGAAGATAGGATTAACATGAAGCCGAAATGGAGCCGAGTTGGAACAGGTCAACTCGGCCCCATCTCGGCTCAATGTGAATCCTATCTTCAACCCATCTCGGTACTGTTTCCTCCAAATGCTCACCTCAACAAGATATCACCAAACCGGAATTGGAAGCCCCCAGGCATTTACTCGGCAGGAAATTCGACGAAAATGGGCTAACCAGGAAACCAGACCCAAACCAACAGCCAAGAAAAACGAGCCAACCAACAATCCAACAGACAACCCCACAACCTGCATGGCCGAACACCTACCGAGTAAATGCCCAGTTGAGAGTTGCGCATATCCCGGTGACCGCCCTCCCCAAGCGGTCACCTTCGTGGGGAGAGGCCCAACCACCTCCTCTTCCCATGGAGTGCCATCTTGTGCACCCCTCCAGAATAATAATAATAATAATAATATTAATAATAATAATGAAGAAGAATGAAGAAGAAGAATGAAGAAGAAGAATCAAGAAGAAGAATCAAGAAGAAGAAGCAGAAGAAGAAGCAGAAGAAGAAGCAGAAGAAGAAGAAGAAGAAGAAGCAGAAGCAGAAGAAGAAGAAGAAGAAGAAGAAAGAGAAGAAGGAGAAGAAGAAGAAGGATGAGAAGGAAAAGTAGTAGTAGTCAGCCGATCCCAACGCATTGTCAGAACACCAAACAGACATAGCAGCAACAGCAACAGCAGGGGCAGATGGGGGCTGTGAAGTGCACGAAGAGCTAGATGCGAGGGTGTTAGCTGAAGAGAAGAACTCGGAGACACTACGCTGCGCTCCCGAACCCCTCTCTCTAGCCAGGACGTCCACACTGCGCGGACGGCCGCGCCGCGCAACATCAACGTCACTTGGGGGAGAGGGTGGGACAGAAGCTGATGGAACCTCAGTGAGGTCAATCACCTCCTCGCCCCCATCCTCCACCCCAAGCTCCTCCCTTTTACCCTCCCTAGCAGACCAACACTCAGACACATATGATCCAAACAACACATCCAAATTTGGAGGGGGACGCAACGCTGTAACCCCTAACAACGCAGCAAGCCTAAAGTTACTGCGGAAGCGCGACTTCCCCTGAAAAAGCTTACAAAACAATCGTGATTGATCCACAGGCGACATATCATCCCAACCCTGCCGCACAGAGCCCTCCCGCTCCCGCCCAAGCAACACATCCTCCACCACAACCTCACCGCTTACGACCTCACCACCCTCCTCACTCCCTCCATCCCCCTCAGCACCCCCCACAGCCATGCCACCGAGCCTCTGCATACTCAGCAACAGCTGCTTACGTCTCCCCTCATGCATGGGGCAATCCCATAAGAAGTGCGCAAGTGACTCATTGACATCATCATGACAACAGAAGCAGCGAGGGGACATGCCACTGACCAACTTGCTGCGGTACAACCGAAGGCGGTTGTTGCAGCTGAGCAACCTTC
Organism: Paulinella micropora; assembly: GCA_019918135.1. Lineage (NCBI taxonomy): Eukaryota > Cercozoa > Imbricatea > Euglyphida > Paulinellidae > Paulinella > Paulinella micropora. Next base: position 82,915 of record WBZZ01000144.1, read on the forward strand.
TCCGAAGCAGATTATAATGTGCATCATCAAGGGCTACCCATCTTGGGAACTCCTTAGTTCCAAAGACTTGTCTTAGGATGACTCGCAGGCCATCAGTAAGATCGCTGCCTGCCTCTCGCTTGTCCCACATCAGTTGCTGCACCATCTTGACGTCCTGCTGAAGGGCCCACTTGTCCACAGTCGAACACCAACCCTCGAGGTCCTTCTCTGAGCTATTTAGAAGCTCCTGAAGCCCTTGTTTTAGATCCATTGAGTCCCTGATAGCGCCTTCGGCCTCCGCAGTCCAGTCGGATTTGACTTGAGATGCGATGACAGGAAATCGCTTCTCCGGTAGAACACGCAGCCGTCCATAGAACTTCAGTTGCGCCGCCCGCCGCAAACGCTCCGCACTCAAAGAGCGGGCCAGAAAGAGTGTAATCCACTTGCTTGTCTTAGGGCTGATGCCGAGAATCATCCTCATGGGGCGCAGCATTGCTGCCTCCAGCTTGGTGAGCTGCGATACGGGGGCACGCCAGACATCGAAGGCGTACTTCAGCTTGGTCCCCACAAGTTGATTCCAGCACATGAGACGATACCTAGCTTGTATCTCACCTGCACACCACAAAGAGTACCAACCTGCGGTGGCGACTTCAGTGACACGCGTAGCCCGCAGGGCCTGCTCCTTCCACTTCAGGTCGTCGGTGATAACCACTCCCAGGTACTTGTACTGACTGGTGACACAAAGCTTCTGGCCGCGAAACCACACCACGGGCTCACCTCGCTCCCTGATACTTGGTCGTTTCGCCTTGCTCGACGTGTAAATGGGCATGATTTCCGTCTTGCCGGGCTTCAAGTTGACTTCCAGCCGGTAATCTTCCGCGAACTTGGCCACAACATTGACCACCTTCTGGAGCTCGGTGCGACTGTGAGCGATGAGGGCCACGTCGTCCGCGTATAGAAGTGCCTTGATGTCGTTCAGCCGCTTCACATCCGTGATCTTAAGGGCACTCGCCAGCCGATCACACAGCTCATCCATAAAGACGTTGAAGAGTGTGGGAGAGAGAGGGGACCCCTGTTGGACGCCTAAACCCTCCAGTACTTCGGGGGTGAGTGCTCCATCAACTAGCACTTGCGACGAAGTCTGCTCGTAGCACCTGCGTAGCGTGCGCCAGAACTTGCCCCTTACACCCAGCTTCCAGAGCCTCTCAAATAGGCCATCTCTCCAAACAGACGGGAAAGCCTTGCGTAGATCGACGAACAGGACATACGACTCCCGCTTCTGCTGCTGACGCCCCTTCAAACTCTGCCAAAGGGTAAAGACCTGATCCGTAGTGCGACGCCCCGGGCGGAAGCCTCCCTGCTCTGGACGTAGCTTATCCGGGCCATCCACGAAGAGCGTTAGACGAGTAGCTAATAAGGACAGATACAGCTTACCAAGGCAACTAATAATCGAGATATCCCTCCAGTTGTCAGGATCCGTAGGATCCCCACCCTTGGGGATATTGACGATGATTCCCTTGCCCCAAGCTTTTGGAGTCCTCTCGGCTTCTCGAATCCAGTTGAAGTACTGCGTTAAGTAGCCATTGATGTAGGCGCCGCCATACTTGAGCATCTCGTTCTTCACTTTGTCCTCGCCACAAGCTTTGTGGTTATTCAGGGCACGTTGCCTTGCAAGGACCTCCTCTTGCGTGAACGGCTTGTCCAGCTCTTCGCAAGTGTCTTCACCTACTTCGTGCTCCTTCATAGCCCGGGCCACCTCATCTCTAAAGCGATCGTTCCAGTGGAACTGCCGCTTAGCTTCGGCTTCCTCCCACTCCAGCGAGCCTGATATTGCACAGCACCACAACAGCCGCACTTGCCGGATTTTCCTGTGGCTTCACCGAATTTTTCCGAAATTCCTCCCACCGAGCGACCTTTTCCGGCAGCGTACACGCCAGTGAGCCATCCTCCCTTTGCACCGGCGCGGAGACCTTCGTTCTGCGTGCCCCGCCAAGCCGCTTCGCGAGTAGCCAAAAGCGCTTTGAGGATTGCTCGCGTTGACATTTGACCGCTTCTTCCTGCACTTGCTTGAAGGAGGCGGACTTCTTGGCCCGAGTTGCCTTCCGAAGTTGCTTGCGGAGCCGTAGCCAATTCAGACGGGCTACCGCATTCGATTCATCCCTCCTGTATGCTGCGTAGGCCTCCCGGCGCTGCTGAATGAGCTCCTTTAGCTCCCCGTCGAACCAATTGTTGGTGAAACGGGGTCGTATACATCTGGAGCCAAGGACCCGGTGCGCCGCCATTCGGAAGGACTGCGCCACTCGCTCGGTGACGTCATCTACCACCCGTTGGCTGTCGGCACCACCCGATAGGTCAAGCTCAGGCAGCTGATGCACTCCAAGCTTCTGTAGGCAATGCTGGAATACGTCATCGAACTTGTCGCGTAGATAATCCAGCGCTTGCTTCGCAGCGTGATCATTACCCGAGACACCAGCACCAATAAGCTTATCAACACAAAAGGACCTGTAAGGTTTCGCAGCCCGCTTTGGTCGGCGCTGGCCGCTCCACGTCAGTTCGGCCCATACTGCCTTGTGGTCCGTGTCAAGATCATCTTCGCATACTCCGAACTTTGCTCCAGCTGCCAAGCCAGGCGACGCGCAGATGTAATCGAGGAGGTGCTTGCCTGTGCCCGTGCCGCGCTGCTCACGCCGGGACCACCAGTAGGACCCTTCCACTGGGCACGAGAAGCCGCTCAGATTTCGCAGGCCCGTAGCGACGAGGACAGCCGCGAGTCTCTTGCCGTTCTCCGAACGTACCGGTGTTCCCTTATCATCGACCTCCCCGTGCTGACCGACGATGCCCTCCTCTTTTCGGCTGCATGCCGGCCCGAGCTTCGCGTTGGCATCCGCCACCGTGACCACAAGACCTTTGGCTCCAAAAAAAGCTATAGCTGCCTGCCAGGCCGCATACGCCTCTGACGACTCTTCTTCCTGCGTTTCCTGGGGAAAGTAGCCGTTGCCCACATAGATATCCTGAGCGCCGGTAACACCCAAGGCGATACGCAGCCACACTTGCTGCCGGTGGTCGATGGGGGCTGACACCAGGTTACAATACGGACCAAGGAAGTTAGCCACCGCGAATAGAACTCCACCCTTGCAGCGATTTTTCTCGCTGACCTCCGCAGGTTTTCCAAAAATCCGGAATCCATCCAGGCTGCATTTGGAAAGTTGCTTCTTGCCCATGCGGTGCTCCTGAGCCCCGATGACTAGCCAGCCCTCGTGCTTGTATAATGATGCCCATTCCGCCGTGCCTACGTTGTCGTATCCCGTTTTACCCTGCCAGTTGTGACTCGCGACGAGTAGCTTGAAGCCGGTATCGAACTGCTTGGAGTGGTGCTTCTTGGCTCGTTTCCGGACCCGACGGCCGCGCTTGGCTTCCGCCCTCGTGCTGCCCCCCTCTGCAGGTGCTTGCGCAGGTTGGTCCCCCACTGCACTGGCCGCCGATTGCAGGGGCACCATCTGCACATCAGCACACTCAGACACACACTCAGGTGCATCGGCAGCCGATTCCGAAGACACCACCTGCACATCATTGACACATTCTTCATGCAGAGCCAAGGCGCGATATCCCGTCGCAGCTTCCTCCTTTCGGACCGCCGCTTCCCATGGATGCGAATAAGCCTTCGGACACGTTCCCTGTCCCTGAACCTGCGCCCAAGGGCCACATTGACCCCTCTGCCGAAGAATTTGATATGTTTGAGTTGCTGCAACGCCGTCTGCCTGCTGTCATCGTCCTCGTAGACCAGCTCCAGGTGACGAGACATTCGCTGGCCTTGCCACTCCATTACCGGGACCACCAGACCAAGACCGCTCATTTTGGAGGCGATCTCCTGTAGATTGGCGCGTTCTGAGAGCCCCCAGACAATCAGATTACGCCCGTCCTTGTCGTACCGATCTACCCGCCGGTACCGTCGAGGCGGCGGTGCCATCTGCCATATAGCGCCGCTCGCCTTATGTTGAAGCGCCGACCCGTGTGCCAGGTTTGGGGAGGAAGGATGAGGCGCAGCTAAGATAGCCTCTCCACGTGGTTCAGGAATTTCGTCATATACGCGAGCCCTCATCCTCCCATCCTGGGACATCGGGCCAGAGCCAGTCGAAGAGGCATTCCCACGGGGATTGTCCAGGTCTTCGGCGATTCTACCTTGTCCCATAAGGGCCACAGTGGTAGCTCCGTGCTTCGCGTATTTGTAATCCATTGAGAGTAGTAGACGGCCAATGTCGCTGGCCATCACCGCCGCGCCTCTTTACGCCGAGGAAAGCGCCCGTCCATGCAAATAGCATCGGCGGTATCTGCAACACACACTACACGCATTTCCGCCGGTGTCACTGGACGCTGCCGCGTCGCTTCGTGCCCTTCGGCGCCCGCCAGCACCCCCAGCGTCGCCAGAACCTGCCTCACGCACTACACACACTCTCCATCGCATCGCCAACGCCTCTACTCTCATGCCTTATGGACTTTCAGCTGCTCCTAACAATACACATCATGAGGTACGGGTGTCCCCGAGTGGAGCCAGATCGGACGGCGTGCCGCTGAAACTCCTTCCCCCACGTGGGTATAGAAGGCGCGAACCTAGCGGTACCTATAGGGTCTTACAGACAAGTATAGTAATCCCAGCCGAAGCTGCTCAGTTAGAAATGCAACGGTGGAGGGTGTGAATGCATGGGGCAAGGCACTGCAACGCAGCAAGGCACTGGCAAGGCATTGGGACCGACTGAAGCCCCTCTCCAACGTGCGCTCATCATGTGTTCCAGTTAGGCAACCCCGAAGAAGCGAAGATAGGGAGGAGACAAAACCCAGATAGGATGAAGATAGGATTAACATGAAGCCGAAATGGAGCCGAGTTGGAACAGGTCAACTCGGCCCCATCTCGGCTCAATGTGAATCCTATCTTCAACCCATCTCGGTACTGTTTCCTCCGAATGCTCACCTCAACAAGATATCACCAAACCGGAATTGGAAGCCCCCAGGCATTTACTCGGCAGGAAATTCGACGAAAATGGGCTAACCAGGAAACCAGACCCAAACCAACAGCCAAGAAAAACGAGCCAACCAACAATCCAACAGACAACCCCACAACCTGCCTGGCCGAACACCTACCGAGTAAGTGCCCAGTTGAGAGTTGCGCATATCCCGGTGACCGCCCTCCCCAAGCGGTCACCTTCGTGGGGAGAGGCCCAACCACCTCCTCTTCCCATGGAGTGCCATCTTGTGCACCCCTCCAGAATAATAATAATAATAATAATAATAATAATAATAATAATAATAATAATAATAATAATAATATTAATAATAATAATGAAGAAGAATGAAGAAGAATGAAGAAGAAGAATCAAGAAGAAGAATCAAGAAGAAGAAGCAGAAGAAGAAGCAGAAGAAGAAGCAGAAGAAGAAGAAGAAGAAGAAGAAGAAGAAGAAGAAGAAGAAGCAGAAGAAGAAGAAGAAGAAGAAGAAGAAAGAGAAGAAGGAGAAGAAGAAGAAGGATGAGAAGGAAAAGTAGTAGTAGTCAGCCGATCCCAACGCATTGTCAGAACACCAAACAGACATAGCAGCAACAGCAACAGCAGGGACAGATGGGGGCTGTGAAGTGCACGAAGAGCTAGATGCGAGGGTGTTAGCTGAAGAGAAGAACTCGGAGACACTACGCTGCGCTCCCGAACACCTCTCTCTAGCCAGGACGTCCACACTGCGCGGACGGCCGCGCCGCGCAACATCAACGTCACTTGGGGGAGAGGGTGGGACAGAAGCTGATGGAACCTCAGTGAGGTCAATCACCTCCTCGCCCCCATCCCCCACCCCAAGCTCCTCCCTTTTACCCTCCCTAGCAGACCAACACTCAGACACATATGATCCAAACAACACATCCAACTTTGGAGGGGGACGCAACGCTGTAACCCCTAACAACGCAGCAAGCCTAAAGTTACTGCGGAAGCGCGACTTCCCCTGAAAAAGCTTACAAAACAATCGTGATTGATCCACAGGCGACATATCATCCCAACCCTGCCGCACAGAGCCCTCCCGCTCCCGCCCAAGCAACACATCCTCCACCACAACCTCACCGCTTACGACCTCACCACCCTCCTCACTCCCTCCATCCCCCTCAGCACCCCCCACAGCCATGCCACCGAGCCTCTGCATACTCAGCAACAGCTGCTTACGTCTCCCCTCATGCATGGGGCAATCCCATAAGAAGTGCGCAAGTGACTCATTGACATCATGACAACAGAAGCAGCGAGGGGACATGCCACTGACCAACTTGCTGCGGTACAACCGAAGGCGGTTGTTGCAGCTGAGCAACCTTCTCCGAAGCAGATTATAATGTGCATCATCAAGGGCTACCCATCTTGGGAACTCCTTAGTTCCAAAGACTTGTCTTAGGATGACTCGCAGGCCATCAGTAAGATCGCTGCCTGCCTCTCGCTTGTCCCACATCAGTTGCTGCACCATCTTGACGTCCTGCTGAAGGGCCCACTTGTCCACAGTCGAACACCAACCCTCGAGGTCCTTCTCTGAGCTATTTAGAAGCTCCTGAAGCCCTTGTTTTAGATCCATTGAGTCCCTGATAGCGCCTTCGGCCTCCGCAGTCCAGTCGGATTTGACTTGAGATGCGATGACAGGAAATCGCTTCTCCGGTAGAACACGCAGCCGTCCATAGAACTTCAGTTGCGCCGCCCGCCGCAAACGCTCCGCACTCAAAGAGCGGGCCAGAAAGAGTGTAATCCACTTGCTTGTCTTAGGGCTGATGCCGAGAATCATCCTCATGGGGCGCAGCATTGCTGCCTCCAGCTTGGTGAGCTGCGATACGGGGGCACGCCAGACATCGAAGGCGTACTTCAGCTTGGTCCCCACAAGTTGATTCCAGCACATGAGACGATACCTAGCTTGTATCTCACCTGCACACCACAAAGAGTACCAACCTGCGGTGGCGACTTCAGTGACACGCGTAGCCCGCAGGGCCTGCTCCTTCCACTTCAGGTCGTCGGTGATAACCACTCCCAGGTACTTGTACTGACTGGTGACACAAAGCTTCTGGCCGCGAAACCACACCACGGGCTCACCTCGCTCCCTGATACTTGGTCGTTTCGCCTTGCTCGACGTGTAAATGGGCATGATTTCCGTCTTGCCGGGCTTCAAGTTGACTTCCAGCCGGTAATCTTCCGCGAACTTGGCCACAACATTGACCACCTTCTGGAGCTCGGTGCGACTGTGAGCGATGAGGGCCACGTCGTCCGCGTATAGAAGTGCCTTGATGTCGTTCAGCCGCTTCACATCCGTGATCTTAAGGGCACTCGCCAGCCGATCACACAGCTCATCCATAAAGACGTTGAAGAGTGTGGGAGAGAGAGGGGACCCCTGTTGGACGCCTACACCCTCCAGTACTTCGGGGGTGAGTGCTCCATCAACTAGCACTTGCGACGAAGTCTGCTCGTAGCACCTGCGTAGCGTGCGCCAGAACTTGCCCCTTACACCCAGCTTCCAGAGCCTCTCAAATAGGCCATCTCTCCAAACAGACGGGAAAGCCTTGCGTAGATCGACGAACAGGACATACGACTCCCGCTTCTGCTGCTGACGCCCCTTCAAACTCTGCCAAAGGGTAAAGACCTGATCCGTAGTGCGACGCCCCGGGCGGAAGCCTCCCTGCTCTGGACGTAGCTTATCCGGGCCATCCACGAAGAGCGTTAGACGAGTAGCTAATAAGGACAGATACAGCTTACCAAGGCAACTAATAATCGAGATATCCCTCCAGTTGTCAGGATCCGTAGGATCCCCACCCTTGGGGATATTGACGATGATTCCCTTGCCCCAAGCTTTTGGAGTCCTCTCGGCTTCTCGAATCCAGTTGAAGTACTGCGTTAAGTAGCCATTGATGTAGGCGCCGCCATACTTGAGCATCTCGTTCTTCACTTTGTCCTCGCCACAAGCTTTGTGGTTATTCAGGGCACGTTGCCTTGCAAGGACCTCCTCTTGCGTGAACGGCTTGTCCAGCTCTTCGCAAGTGTCTTCACCTACTTCGTGCTCCTTCATAGCCCGGGCCACCTCATCTCTAAAGCGATCGTTCCAGTGGAACTGCCGCTTAGCTTCGGCTTCCTCCCACTCCAGCGAGCCTGATATTGCACAGCACCACAACAGCCGCACTTGCCGGATTTTCCTGTGGCTTCACCGAATTTTTCCGAAATTCCTCCCACCGAGCGACCTTTTCCGGCAGCGTACACGCCAGTGAGCCATCCTCCCTTTGCACCGGCGCGGAGACCTTCGTTCTGCGTGCCCCGCCAAGCCGCTTCGCGAGTAGCCAAAAGCGCTTTGAGGATTGCTCGCGTTGACATTTGACCGCTTCTTCCTGCACTTGCTTGAAGGAGGCGGACTTCTTGGCCCGAGTTGCCTTCCGAAGTTGCTTGCGGAGCCGTAGCCAATTCAGACGGGCTTCCGCATTCGATTCATCCCTCCTGTATGCTGCGTAGGCCTCCCGGCGCTGCTGAATGAGCTCCTTTAGCTCCCCGTCGAACCAATTGTTGGTGAAACGGGGTCGTATACATCTGGAGCCAAGGACCCGGTGCGCCGCCATTCGGAAGGACTGCGCCACTCGCTCGGTGACGTCATCTACCACCCGTTGGCTGTCGGCACCACCCGATAGGTCAAGCTCAGGCAGCTGATGCACTCCAAGCTTCTGTAGGCAATGCTGGAATACGTCATCGAACTTGTCGCGTAGATAATCCAGCGCTTGCTTCGCAGCGTGATCATTACCCGAGACACCAGCACCAATAAGCTTATCAACACAAAAGGACCTGTAAGGTTTCGCAGCCCGCTTTGGTCGGCGCTGGCCGCTCCACGTCAGTTCGGCCCATACTGCCTTGTGGTCCGTGTCAAGATCATCTTCGCATACTCCGAACTTTGCTCCAGCTGCCAAGCCAGGCGACGCGCAGATGTAATCGAGGAGGTGCTTGCCTGTGCCCATGCCGCGCTGCTCACGCCGGGACCACCAGTAGGACCCTTCCACTGGGCACGAGAAGCCGCTCAGATTTCGCAGGCCCGTAGCGACGAGGACAGCCGCGAGTCTCTTGCCGTTCTCCGAACGTACCGGTGTTCCCTTATCATCGACCTCCCCGTGCTGACCGACGATGCCCTCCTCTTTTCGGCTGCATGCCGGCCCGAGCTTCGCGTTGGCATCCGCCACCGTGACCACAAGACCTTTGGCTCCAAAAAAAGCTATAGCTGCCTGCCAGGCCGCATACGCCTCTGACGACTCTTCTTCCTGCGTTTCCTGGGGAAAGTAGCCGTTGCCCACATAGATATCCTGAGCGCCGGTAACACCCAAGGCGATACGCAGCCACACTTGCTGCCGGTGGTCGATGGGGGCTGACACCAGGTTACAATACGGACCAAGGAAGTTAGCCACCGCGAATAGAACTCCACCCTTGCAGCGATTTTTCTCGCTGACCTCCGCAGGTTTTCCAAAAATCCGGAATCCATCCAGGCTGCATTTGGAAAGTTGCTTCTTGCCCATGCGGTGCTCCTGAGCCCCGATGACTAGCCAGCCCTCGTGCTTGTATAATGATGCCCATTCCGCCGTGCCTACGTTGTCGTATCCCGTTTTACCCTGCCAGTTGTGACTCGCGACGAGTAGCTTGAAGCCGGTATCGAACTGCTTGGAGTGGTGCTTCTTGGCTCGTTTCCGGACCCGACGGCCGCGCTTGGCTTCCGCCCTCGTGCTGCCCCCCTCTGCAGGTGCTTGCGCAGGTTGGTCCCCCACTGCACTGGCCGCCGATTGCAGGGGCACCATCTGCACATCAGCACACTCAGACACACACTCAGGTGCATCGGCAGCCGATTCCGAAGACACCACCTGCACATCATTGACACATTCTTCATGCAGAGGCAAGGCGCGATATCCCGTCGCAGCTTCCTCCTTTCGGACCGCCGCTTCCCATGGATGCGAATAAGCCTTCGGACACGTTCCCTGTCCCTGAACCTGCGCCCAAGGGCCACATTGACCCCTCTGCCGAAGAATTTGATATGTTTGAGTTGCTGCAACGCCGTCTGCCTGCTGTCATCGTCCTCGTAGACCAGCTCCAGGTGACGAGACATTCGCTGGCCTTGCCACTCCATTACCGGGACCACCAGACCAAGACCGCTCATTTTGGAGGCGATCTCCTGTAGATTGGCGCGTTCTGAGAGCCCCCAGACAATCAGATTACGCCCGTCCTTGTCGTACCGATCTACCCGCCGGTACCGTCGAGGCGGCGGTGCCATCTGCCATATAGCGCCGCTCGCCTTATGTTGAAGCGCCGACCCGTGTGCCAGGTTTGGGGAGGAAGGATGAGGCGCAGCTAAGATAGCCTCTCCACGTGGTTCAGGAATTCCGTCATATACGCGAGCCCTCATCCTCCCATCCTGGGACATCGGGCCAGAGCCAGTCGAAGAGGCATTCCCACGGGGATTGTCCAGGTCTTCGGCGATTCTACCTTGTCCCATAAGGGCCACAGTGGTAGCTCCGTGCTTCGCGTATTTGTAATCCATTGAGAGTAGTAGACGGCCAATGTCGCTGGCCATCACCGCCGCGCCTCTTTACGCCGAGGAAAGCGCCCGTCCATGCAAATAGCATCGGCGGTATCTGCAACACACACTACACGCATTTCCGCCGGTGTCACTGGACGCTGCCGCGTCGCTTCGTGCCCTTCGGCGCCCGCCAGCACCCCCAGCGTCGCCAGAACCTGCCTCACGCACTACACACACTCTCCATCGCATCGCCAACGCCTCTACTCTCATGCCTTATGGACTTTCAGCTGCTCCTAACAATACACATCATGAGGTACGGGTGTCCCCGAGTGGAGCCAGATCGGACGGCGTGCCGCTGAAACTCCTTCCCCCACGTGGGTATAGAAGGCGCGAACCTAGCGGTACCTATAGGGTCTTACAGACAAGTATAGTAATCCCAGCCGAAGCTGCTCAGTTAGAAATGCAACGGTGGAGGGTGTGAATGCATGGGGCAAGGCACTGCAACGCAGCAAGGCACTGGCAAGGCATTGGGACCGACTGAAGCCCCTCTCCAACGTGCGCTCATCATGTGTTCCAGTTAGGCAACCCCGAAGAAGCGAAGATAGGGAGGAGACAAAACCCAGATAGGATGAAGATAGGATTAACATGAAGCCGAAATGGAGCCGAGTTGGAACAGGTCAACTCGGCCCCATCTCGGCTCAATGTGAATCCTATCTTCAACCCATCTCGGTACTGTTTCCTCCGAATGCTCACCTCAACAAGATATCACCAAACCGGAATTGGAAGCCCCCAGGCATTTACTCGGCAGGAAATTCGACGAAAATGGGCTAACCAGGAAACCAGACCCAAACCAACAGCCAAGAAAAACGAGCCAACCAACAATCCAACAGACAACCCCACAACCTGCCTGGCCGAACACCTACCGAGTAAATGCCCAGTTGAGAGTTGCGCATATCCCGGTGACCGCCCTCCCCAAGCGGTCACCTTCGTGGGGAGAGGCCCAACCACCTCCTCTTCCCATGGAGTGCCATCTTGTGCACCCCTCCAGAATAATAATAATAATAATAATAATAATAGTGTATCTCCTGCCAATGGCTGAGCTAAAAGGCCATGTGCATCCAATCCTCCATTCCATAAGGAAAGTATCCACACCAATCGGTGGTATAAAGGAAGTGAAGGCAAAGAACATTACTCTAGGAGCTTTATACCAATCAGCCCATGGAAAGGACCGATGGCCTATGTTCTCCCTAAATAATAATAATAATAATATTAATAATAATGAAGAAGAATGAAGAAGAAGAACCAAGAAGAAGAATCAAGAAGAAGAATCAAGAAGAAGAAGCAGAAGAAGAAGCAGAAGAAGAAGCAGAAGAAGAAGAAGAAGAAGAAGAAGAAGAAGAAGCAGAAGAAGAAGCAGAAGAAGAAGAAGAGGAAGAAGAAGAAGAAGAAGAAGAAGAAGGAGAAGAAGGAGAAGAAGAAGAAGGATGAGAAGGAAAAGTAGTAGTAGCAGTAGTAGCAGTAGTAGTAGTAGTAGAAGAAGAAGAAGAAGGAGAAGGAGAAGGAGAAGAAGAAGAAAG